>JBAJNP010001852.1:0-55033 GCA_036877545.1 Yasuhikotakia modesta | reverse complement strand
TGAATTTAAAACTGATATTTTAAAACTTAATTCAATTCCTATAGGGTGACAATAATCTGCTCAAAGTTTTTTATGGAGATTTTCCATAATCAGTAATAGATGTTAAATGCAACCAGTTCCACGCAATGCACAAGGCAGATTTAAAGTGTTCAATTGTTCATCGCATTTAAACGTCGGGAAAACGGGGAATTCATCGCAATACGTCATGAGACATTCATGTTAAACCAATGCAATTGTTAAACCAATGCAATTTCCGAAATATGTCTGTAATATTTCCACAGGCCGAATGTTTTAGGTGGGCTACAGTATCTTCCCTCATCAATGTATGGAGAAACGCCCACCTCTCCAGTCGAACTCACGAGACACTGTTGTGGGACACTACAATTATTTCTAACAAACGACTTGAACGTAAATCCTTCAATAATTCTTTCCAATTGAGATGTTAAGACTGGAAAATCGTGCGATCGTGGAGGTTTTCCCCATGCAAACGTTTAGGGTGCGTCGGCTGCATGCGCGTTACCTGTCTGATGCGGATGCAAGAAGCGAGCGCGCCGCCGCGGTGCTGTCACGGCCTTAGTCATGTTACAATGCGACAGCGCTCTCTAAAATGGAGATAAAAACAAAACTGCACAGAGGAGAGACATTTCCGAGCCGGCAGCACCACTTGCTGTGTAGGAGGACTTCGTGCAGCGTGCGGCTCCCACGGCGACTTTAACGCCAAGTTATCGGAGCCTTTTTAATATGCTGATACTGTATAAATAACGGGATGCTGTTGGTGCGTCGATGTAACAAAATGCTTGTGAGGGGAAAATACGGGCATGTCAATTTAATGCCCATATTTAAGTGTTTATACGCTTATATTAATAAGATGCATGTTTAATAAATCCATGACACACACACACACACACACACACACATACATCTTAATCCATGAATACAGTAACTGATGCGGATGCAGATTAACAACACAACTTCGACACGTATCTATTACAAGTGGTTTTCATATAAAACAATTATGCTAAGACACATTACGGTAGAAATTAGTCTAAAAGACTAAAAAGACTAAATCTGAACTAATCCGAAATTACTTCTGGATAAAATCTCCTGCAAATTTGATTCAAGAGGAACGTGCTGCATATATTTGTTAATGTTTTATTCTTGTCTTAATGGCAAGTTTGCATTTGTGTCTTTCTTTCTGTTAGACATATTTAGTTAAAAGGCATTATGAATAAATGTCTCGTTCCTGAAATGAATAAATGGACATTAGTTCTATTGAAGACCTGTTGTTCTTTTGAGGTTCTAGATCAAGCTATTTGTGTAACTGGTTAACTGTTTTATTAAGACATTTGAGGACAAGGAATCACCAGATAAATTCTGGTCTAGATAAAGACCAGATAAAGCCTTCTGCGTTTTCCTCCTGTGAGTCCTATAAACCCAAAACTAAAAATCTGCATCAGTTAGAAATAATCAAATGTCTATACAGCAGTATTTAAATAGGATTATATTTTCTTTTAGTTACTCTACTTTATTTCTATAATAGTATAGTTCAATGGTGCAGTAGGTTATTTGTGTACAAAGGATCCTAAATTAGAGAGCAGTAATTGGACATTGCGGTTGTCTCTGTATTGACAGAGGTTTTGCGCCTAGAAGGCGTCTTGCGCCAGACGGAGGGTCACTTTTTCACAAGGCACTGCGTTGCATCGTCACAAAAGCGACCAATTGTTTCAAATAAAGTAAATACTTTACTCGCTTCTATTTATAAGTGACTGGGACCATTCAAAGCACTTCCTTTACAGTTCATCTCCACCCTCCACCAGTTTTTGTGTGGCATACTCGGAATGCCACCAGACGATCCCATCCCATCCCCGATCCCAAGTCGTTTAATACATTTTACACAATACGCCGAAATCAACCTTGCAATCGTGTAATATTAACACTTTCCCAAACGTGTTATAACTTTATATGCTAGCAGTTGCCGGTTGTGTTTAATGTCTTTGACGAAAACGCCACCTCGTCTCCCCCTCCACATTCCGCCGTTTGGTTCCGTCCGTCTCGGGGCCTGTGAGACGGCTACAGAAGGGAGTGTTTCCCGTCAGACGCAGAACTTCCAGCAGTCCGGTTAAATTTACCCAGAACCGACTTGTTTTATTTTAAAAGTCGTTTCTGTTTTCGTGTAAGGTTTCGTTTCGGTTTTCCGTCTCTGGTTGTTGCTGTTTGTCTCGCGAGGCGACGGTAGGCTAGCGTCGTTAGCCCAGTTAGCTCGCTAGCCGGAGAGTTACTCATAATGCCCACGCTGCGGGACAGCACCATGTCCCACCCCGGAGAAAACCCGCACCAGGTCCGGGTCAAAGCTTACTACAGAGGGTGAGTAGCTGTTGGGCCCCTGCCCTGGCTTTTGTTCACTTGTATAGAAATTTCATACATATACACGCTTATCTTGAGCTCTTCGGGTTATAGTTTCGGGAGTGTAAATGAAAGCGAGCTAGCACACAATGTTAGCTTCCCCAAAACAAAACTCGCTTGAAGGTGTCAAATGAAACCAGCCATAATAAAACCCGGTTTACCTTGTTTTTATGTATAGTTAGTCTCTCTTCTCGTCCCATAACGTTGAACGTAATCCTATAGTGATTATATGCGTGTGTAATGTCTCAAAGTTAACATAATAAGTGGTGGTTTCATCCAAACGGCGTCTGTCATGGGCTTGGGTCAATCTGCCTCTGTATTATAAGATTTGTGGCCTGTCATATTTGAGTGGTTCTGTATAATCATGACATTGACTGTAATATTGTTATTTAAATAACAAGTGTAAAAAATATTAAACACTATTGTCATGTCAACAACGTTACGCTGTTTACGCAACGACAGGTTTGAGAATATTGCTTGTAATGGGAAGTAACATCGTACAAATGGGAACTCGTATGTTCCTCTTGATTTGGGAATAAAAGAGCACAGGGGGTATATTTTACCTCTGCATTGCGTACTTCTATATAGCACGTTTCTGTACAACAGATTGAGCTTTTATTCAGAGCTGTGTTCATTTTATGATGACGTTTGTACTTGTCATGCACTTGAAAAACTTGTGCTACGAGTTTCTTTCGCCAGACCTGTTGTGGACTGACTCCTATTGTGTGTGCAGCTGTCCTGTGATTCAGTCAGTTTCAGTGTTTGCTGTGTGACACAGTTATGTGTGTGGGGATGGAATTTAAGTCACGATAAACACGAGTAACTTGTGATTCTTTAATACCATGAAATAATATGAATGGTCAGTTTTTATTGCAAATGATCTGTTTTGTATTATTGATTTTAGATATTGAATAAACTCCGAAGATGAGAGATGGGCTGTAAAAACTATAACTAATTTATTGGTACTTTAGGCAGTAAAACTGTTCCTATACTGTCTGCATCAAGTTGTGCTTATGAATGTCAGTGTAACCAGTTTATAAAGGTTGAAAAGAGTTTTGTTTGTGTTTTCTATGTCGGTTGCAACACCAAATGAAATTTCCAAAAAATAATATCTGTTTTCAAACAGGTTTCTGAAAACACTGTTCTCTCTCCTCCTGCCCTTAAAACATGACATTACCGAGAAGTGTAAAGATCAGAATAGTTTTTTTATCTCTAGGAAAATGAACACTTGATTGATAATCTCTGAGATTAAAAGGTGAATTTAACATGGATGAGTTTAACATGATTTTAACAAAGAAAGAGCAGGCATATATATTTTCATTAAATGTTTTAATGGCTGCCTTTGGAATGAACTAGACAGTTGAATTGACTGAACAACATATTTTATTTGATTTAACAGTATTTTATTATCTACTATGTCAAAGGCTCTGAAGTTTTTCTTTCAGATAGAAGATACATTCCCTCCATACCTTCACATCTGTTATCACATCTTTCTTACATGACTTTTCTCTTAATCCATGAATTCTGTCCTGTTTCTTTTTGTCCCATAGATTAAATCTTTACGTGGGGCTTGTTTTTAGAGTGTTTGACCTTTAATTTTGATTGAAAGTAATTTTATTGGATATTTTACGAACTGTGTTTCTCTTTATGTCTCAAGTAGACCCACTATTTGCTTCTGTTCTGTGTTAATCCATCCTCATAACATACAGCAGGATCTGCGTGTGTGATTCTCACTGTGATGTGTTAGAATGTTATAGCCGCAAATGACCTGACATTCCTTTCTGTAAACATTAACTGAACCACAGTTCACTGACACAGAGCTATTACAGTTTCATAGATATACATCATGAGAAGCACAAAGCTGCTCTTTAACTCAGATACAGCAGCATTATTGTTGTGGTCCCTAATCAGATAAAAGCAGGTGTTTTCCGTCATCATCATGAGGTGATGTTTGTCTCTGTCAGTCACAGAAGAAGTGAAGGGTCATCTGAAGAAATGCGTGGGGCCGCGCTGTTGCTGTCAGACAGGAGGGACTCCCCCGCTGTCAGTAATTAACCGAGACGGTCAAACACAATAGAAGACAGGGGGAACAAGCAGCCGAGAGTCTCCCTCTCTGAGATGCACAAATAATCCGACACAGCCTCTCAGAATCTCACCCTACGATTCTTGTGTTGGTCTTTGGTCTATAATTACCTTATTTTTAAATCTTTTCATAGACTTTCATATTTCCCAAAAACAGAAACTTAAAGCTTCTCCCCACCTTTATGCTTTGTGGGTTAATTTTAGCTTTATAAATTCGAATAATTAAACCACAAACCTTTTCAGGAGTGTTATTTTTATATCAGAAGTGTATATTTTATATCAGAAGTTTTATATCAGAAGTGTATACGCTTTTTACTACTAGGGGTTATTGTGTGTATCTGTATTTCAATCATTTCTTATTTATAGTCTGACTCCCTTTGTATATAGTTTTTAAAATGTTTTTAAAAAATGTTGTAATATTTGAAAATGTATGAATAAAGTGAAGGAAAAGAAGTTACACACTTAATGCCTGTTTCTCACACGTTTGCTGTTGTGTTTTAGGGACATCATGATCACACATTTTGAGCCCTCCATCTCTTACGAGGGGTTGTGCAGCGAGGTGCGAGACATGTGCTCCATGGACAATGACCAGCTCTTCACCATGAAGTGGATTGATGAAGAAGGTTTGTGCTTCCTAAGACTCTCTGGCACCATTTACAGCCACTGGTAACATTTGTCTTGGCTTATCCGAAAACTGAGACAGATTGCCATTGAGATTCTGTACAGGGGAGCGTCAGTGATTTCCAGACTATGTACGTTACTGACTAGATCAGGTGTTGATAAAACAGGGAAAAAGGGAAAAAGTAGCGTTTTGGTCCTTATTGCAAAACGTTAAATGCTCTCTTAATCATACGTTGTTTTAGATTAAAGTAATAGCTAAAGGAATAAATTTAAATTTAATTGAAAAACATTTTCAACTTTGTGTTTAGCTTTGCCGTTTTACATTCCATCATCTTTAATGGATATTAAAAATAGGTGTGAATAGTGCTCCTGTTTCTTAAGATTTGCAGATTCGTCACCGTAGCAACAAAATGCCCCCAACCTTTCCGCTAAAATGTCTGTTTTATTTGTACCGCCGCTTTATACATTACAAATGACTCCGCTTTATGCAGAATGCATTTGAATATAAGAATTACCCGAGCCTCTATTGGCAGAAATAAAATGAATTTTCACGAGGAATAAAGTGAATTTGAATGCGGCGCGCAGCAGGGAGGAGATTTTATGCTGGAAGGATTGACTGCGTGCGATGATTAACTGTGGCATTAGTCGTGCGAGACGGAAGCGGAGATGGAATGATGTTCATTTAAATAACAAAATCTTCACGTTCCACGCTGAGCCCAGAGTCATGCTGGTCATTAGCATTGCTGATCCAAGAAGGTCGTCATGGCGAGGACTTAATCATGGAGCCGGCCTGTGCCACCGGGTCACTTTTAAGATGGTGGGGGACTGATGTCAAAAACCACAGGCCCTGTCAATTAAAACACAAAGGAACACAGAAGCGATCATAGGATCTCAACACACTTTATTTCTTCTGTTTCTTAGTTCTCCACTCATTTCTGTTGCTCTTTGTAGCGTCAGACACGGCTGCTCACGTTTGACATCTTTGGCATGACAGTTGAGAGCATTTGAGAGTTTTTTGGTGAATGTTCACTCCGCTTGTCATTGCAGGAGATCCGTGTACCGTTTCGTCTCAGCTGGAGCTGGAGGAGGCTTTACGTCTGTACGAGCTCAACAAAGACTCGGAGCTCATTATTCACGGTACGCTGGGATTTGACTTTTGATGTGGGTGGGTTGGTTTGTAGAGTAATATGATCTTACTTGCTTTTGCATTGCGAGTCTCTGTTGTTCACCAAAAACTGTTGTGACTAGTAAAGTCTTAACTTATTTTTCATTGATTGGTACTTATCTGGTTATGGAAGTTTGTTCTAATCAGCATTGATCTTATGTAACGAACGACTGAACATGTAGATGATTGAACAGTCTCACGTTTTATGAAATGTGATTGGCTTAAAATATTGCTTTTCATAACTCTTTGGATTGGTTGTAATCACATCACACAACTGTGTTCTTTTGTGAGAGACAAATCGCTTGTCACAGGTAACTTATCACACCCAGTTACGACACAGTAACACCCATGTCTGTTCAAACATAAATTGTGACAATAGATTTATATTTAAAATAGTTTCTCCCTTCAAATGAGGTTAAATAAAGTTTCACGTTTTGATGTTCTTGCTCGGTTACGTGCATTTATTTATTTACACACCCTACTGAATTTCAGAGCAGCTTAGATCATTAGTGGCCAAGCAGAGTTCGCTGATTGACAGACATTGTTCTCCCTGCTGGGCGAGTCGGTCAGTCCAGCTGGGCGGGAGATGTCTGGTCACCAGGGCTTAAAGAAAAGATCCATCTGACTGTCTGTCAATAGCCACTCTCCAAACCAGCTGACCCTGCAGGTCTGGATAGACTCTGTTTTGACCCCACAGTCCTTATCCACTGTCTGATGGGGAAAGGTCACAGAGAGGTCAAGTCAGAGACATGTGTTTGTTTAAAGCTGCTTTTAACAGCCCCTCTTCTTTTGCAGTGTTTCCTTGTGTTCCTGAGAAACCCGGCATGCCCTGTCCTGGAGAAGACAGTATGTTTATTTTGTGTAACTTTACACTTCATAGATCATTCAGGCAATGGCGTTTGTTTTTCGTCATGTGCTTTCTGAAGCAGTTTTGACCTTTGACCTGAGTGACTATAACTGCATTCGAATGACTATAACTGATGTTTCACGTGTTTAAAGATCTCAAATGCTCGTGTCTCACACAGAATCGATATATCGCCGTGGCGCTCGGCGCTGGAGGAAGCTGTATTATGCCAACGGGCATGCCTTTCAGGCCAAACGCTTTAACAGGGTACTTTTTGCTTTTGGACTGTAATACACAAACGTTTGCCTGCATGTTTGATACAGGATTGATGTTTTGGTTCTGCGTACAGCGCGCTCATTGTGCCATCTGCACCGATCGGATCTGGGGTCTGGGTCGACAGGGATATAAGTGCATAAACTGCAAACTTCTGGTCCATAAGAAGTGTCATAAACTGGTGACGGTGGAGTGTGGCAGACAGATGATACAGGTGATACTGGTAAACCTGTAATATCTAGAATGCTGCAGAGACAATAAGGCATTATTTGGTAGTAAGATTTACCTAATATCATTTACTATTAATTTAAAGATTGTTAAAAAGATGGTGGTTGCTAACAACATCAACACATTATCTGGAATTGTTCATGAACAATCACACATGACTTTAAATTTTGTATAAATCAGTTTTGGACTATGTTGACCTTAACACTAGGCACTGAACATTATTGCTGAACGCCACTTAAAACCCACTTTTGTTAAAGTCATGTGTTGGTTGCCCACAGTATGTACTAGTTATTTATTGAGAACATTTGTTGTTGTAGGACCCGATGATTGGAAGAATTGATCCAGGAACCACTCCTTCTGAGCATGCTGATCAAGGTACACTATCTTCTTATTTAACGTTTATCATAAGTGCTGTATGTCATAATGTGTGTCATGATAGTTCATAAAGACTCTGAACAGACTCAAACCATAATATTTTAATGTTTTGAAACTTTATTTCCACCTTTCTTCAGTAGTCAAACCAGTGTCCTCTTTTATATTTTTTCCACCTAATATAAAAAAGTTTTCTTGGTTCCGTAACTCTTAGTTATAAGAGGTTCCTGGTAATTCTAGTAACACTTTCTGCACTTTCAGTAATCCAGAGGCGATCAGATTAACCTGCCTTTTGTTGTTAACAACCTTAATACCTGAAACCTTAAGTAGCTTGTTACACAGACGTGTTAAGCAATGCTCACCTGACTGATGCATTCATTGAGTTGCTAAATTGATTTACAAGGATCTATAGTGGCTCATTGATTCATAGATTTGTATCTTGAGTACTTTTAAATGACTGGACGGGTTAAACCGATGTTTCCTCTTTAGCAATTAGCCGTGTTCTCACACTGAAACAGATTGATACATTAAGCGGCCTACAGGCTTGAGTCTTCTCACAAGATTAAGCTTGTTTGTTAGAATTAATGACGTGAACAAGCTTGTGGCTTCAGTCACCATGCTGCTCGGATACATTTCAGTGTTTGTGTTTTATCATAGCATCTGATTGGTTTAAAGGCTCGTGTTTGGAATAAAAACATCAGTAAACGTCTACAGGCCGTGTGATTAAATGACGATCTTTTTCCTCTTGTTGTTCTGCAGTTCTAGACAAAAAGAACTCAACAGAAAGCATCAATCACGAGGGAGAGGAACACGAGGTGAGACGTTGTTTTCCAGTTATTTTCTTCTGCCGAAATTGATCCAAAAAAGATGTGCAAATGAGGCCATTATGAACTGATTATGTGAGCTTTCAGCACCCGGGTCCTGACGGATGAGCAGGCAGGAGTCTCACGCAGCAGTCGCTCGGGGAAGGGGGTGGGGGTGTACACAAGCGGTCTCATTCCGGCTTTATTGATTTCCTTTAGTGGAGCTAATAAAGTAACCTTCTATCAGAGTCGTTAGTATCTGATTAAGGCCTTGTGTTCCTGTAGCTCCGAACACTACAGTATGTGGCAATCATGGAAAATCCCAACAGCTCAGGGCAAACGGGAACGGACACGGGAATTGTGACAAGTTTCAGACTAGAATGACTGAAACTGTAAAAAAATAGATTCACACGAAATGAGCTGAAATTTGCTTATAGGAGTTGTCACTCATTTATGTGACGGAGGTGTAATGCTGGCTCCGTTTTTTCCTCAGGCTGTGGGCAGTCGGGAATCAGGAAAGGCTGTGTCCAGTTTGGGACTGTCTGACTTTGATCTGCTAAGGGTGATCGGCCGAGGCAGCTATGCTAAGGTGCTTCTGGTGCGTCTGAAGAAGACGGAGCGGATTTATGCCATGAAGGTGGTGAAGAAGGAGCTGGTGAACGATGATGAGGTGACGTTTCACGTTATACAAACATCCAGCACAAAAAAAAAAACACACACCACTCAATAGCGACATTGACAATAGCTGCAATATTATTGACTATAATTCTTGTGTTAAGACTGTAAAATAGGGTAAATAATTAATTGGTTGACCCTCCAGCGCAGTAGGTGGTGCTATTACACACGTTTAGCATTTCACATGAGGAGCTGCGATGGTCACAGACCATCTTTTTTTTTGCCTCCCTGTACACATATTTTAAGGGTGATTCATTGACCTACAAAGGGAAAACGCTAAATAAACAATTCATAATGAATTTAAATGATACATTTTTTAAATATAATGATATTATAGTGAATATTTTTGCCAACGATAATTGTCATGGAAAATCAAGATATCATAACAGTCCTGCCACAGTTACGCCCTTCAGAACCAAAGGCTCCTGACACGAAATCTATGCTTGTCATGGAAAAACTCAGTCATCCGAGTTTATTCAGTCTTGTCTTTACAGAATAAACAAGCATTTAGCAGCCTGATCTTTCCAGGATGTGTTGAAATACACATTCAGATGACTAGATTCTGATGAAGTGGCGGTTTAACTTTGATTAGATGCACTTAGCCCTTGCGTGATGAATCGACAGCAGCTGCAGACAGTCAATAATAGCAGCCGCTCTGCCGGCCCTGCAGTGCCTGTTTTAAGTGAGTCTCACGGTCAGAGGTATTTTTATCAGCCTGTCAATAAAAAGTCCCACTTTTTCTCTCAGTATTTGTTCATTGTGAGTCTCCTCACATCCAGAAGGTGTTCCTCGGGAAGACCTGGTGCTCTCGTCCTCTTAACCTTTATCAGTTTTCAGCCTTGAGACGCTCTTCCACTCAATATAGTTCTGAGTGTCCTTCCAAACGTAACCTCTGCTGCACTGTTTTTCAATTGGAGATTGATTTTCCGGTGTGTGTGTGTGTTTTGTTTGTTCTCCTGCAGGATATTGACTGGGTTCAGACGGAGAAGCATGTGTTTGAGCAGGCCTCCAATCATCCCTTCCTGGTGGGACTTCATTCCTGCTTCCAGACTGAGAGCAGGTGAGTCACAATAACACGTCCACACCAATAATCTTCTGTATCACCTGTGAGAACATCAGAGGTCTGGTGTAAATCTGGTCAGAAGGTTTAAGGGTAAAACCATAGAGATCTTTGGCCTCGTTGACGTCTTTATGTCTGATTTCAGTTTTCAGTATTGATCTCTGTCAGGTGGTAAGCTGTAAAAAAAACACCCAAGCCAGGAAATGCATATTTTAATCAAGGAATTAAATGTGTTGCAATGCTAATTCCAAAAATAGTTGTTACTGTTAATAATTAAACATTATTGACTGGCATAAATTTATATTCATATATCAAATTCATGTCATACACTTTACAGATTGTCTGTCATCACTATATATCATAAATAATTTATCCAGGATTCCCTCTTTGGATTTGACATATTGCCATTGAGTTCATTCTGTAAACCATTAACTGTAATGACTGTCGACTTGTGTCTATAGTTTCTTGTTGACTTGTTTTGTACAAGAACAGTGTATCTGAATAAAATAAAACAGGGACAGGCTTGTGTCAACAAAACTATCCACTACCCAAAGTGAATAAACCTCCCTTATATTTTATACATTTAATTCTATCCATTTTAAGACAATAATTTTAGTAGTTGGTCCTCATTCTGTTGTAGTAATTCTACATTTGGACAGAAATTAAGCCATGTACACTTCACATATGTACCCTTCAGTAATAAGGAAAAAGTGTTTTCAGAGAGTTGTTTGGTTTCTGTTTGCAGGTTGTTCTTTGTAATCGAGTATGTGAACGGAGGAGATCTGATGTTCCACATGCAGCGACAGAGGAAACTTCCTGAGGAACATGCCAGGTATGAAGATCTTGGCTTTTTTTGGTGTTATTGAGTAGATGGACTCCATCTCAACTCTCCAAGCTCTTGGACAGTCACGCAAGCGTTACCTAAGGTCTCTCTTTCTCTGGCAGGTTTTACTCGGCAGAGATTAGCCTGGCATTGAACTACCTCCACGAGCGTGGCATCATCTACAGGGACCTGAAACTGGACAATGTTCTGCTGGAGTCTGAGGGACACATTAAACTCACTGATTATGGCATGTGTAAGGTGAGCCGCATCTGCTGATAAAGTGTGCTTGCAATGCTATCTTACCGCTAACCGTAAATATGAAACTTAAGAACATGACTGTTAGGAAAATGATGCAGAAATTTTATTTGTGCAGCTGAAAGATTTTAAAGCTGCAATGTTTGTAGTGGTTGTTTTCTGTTTCAAACAGAGATGGCAGCAGAGAGGCAATAATTACAGATTGTGTTGAATTGTGTACCTGAAGGTTTTTCTGTCAAGGTTTTTCAATATTCCTCTTTTTTTTAGGAGGGACTGAGACCAGGAGACACAACCAGCACTTTCTGTGGAACCCCCAATTACATTGCCCCCGAGATCCTGAGAGGGGAAGACTATGGTAAGCGCAATTCACACATCATAAATCCTCTCACAAAGACCTTCTGTGGAAAGCTCTGCCTTAGCGTGCGCTAACACACTAATCCGGTTACTGCTATTAGTGCCTGCTACATGTTTGTTCCCTCAAGGCTGTTTGTGTCCATGCTAAGCTGCTCATTTCAAAGATTTATATATGCGACGTTGTGTCGTTCCTCTCCAGGTTTTAGCGTGGATTGGTGGGCACTTGGCGTTCTGATGTTTGAGATGATGGCTGGAAGGTCACCCTTCGACATAGTCGGCAGCTCTGATAACCCTGACCAAAACACAGAAGATTACCTTTTCCAAGGTACACAACACCAGCGCCATTTTACGTCCAAACGTCGTTTAATGTTTGGCTCAGTGCATCTAATGGTTTGTTCTTCTCGTTTGCAGTCATTCTGGAGAAACAGATCAGGATCCCCAGATCGCTGTCGGTTAAAGCCGCCAGTGTTCTGAAGGGATTCCTCAACAAGGTGAGGAAGGATCAGACGAGACGGATCAATGCTAAAGGCTTTATGTCACATGGACCTGTTAAATAGCTGCGATAATCCTTTTTCCTCTTGCTTTTTCTCCTCCCCTCGTTCTACACTTTTTTCAACCTTTTTTGGCTCTTTTTTTGGTTGTTGACTGGTTTATTTCTCTTCACACCTTAACATCTCTTTGTTCTTCGTCTAGGAACCAAAAGAACGTCTCGGATGTCACCCTCAAACGGGGTTCGCGGACATCATGGCCCACCCATTTTTTCGAAACGTAGACTGGGATCTTGTGAGTCAACGCTATCTCTCTTACCGCTATCTGACTTATTGGTTGTTTTGACTTGAGGCCACAGCGGAAACATGAGTCACTGTTTTATCCTGACGGTAGTGAAACTAAACAGTTCTTACTGGAGCCTGCAGGACTGTTTACTGCTGTTTATGACCTTGATGGTTACATTAGTCATTCACATAATCAAACACGATAACTATTCACACTTCATCATTGAGTTTTAAACGCTTCCTGCTTTTCTTGCAAACTTTAGTTACTTGTAAAAGATAATTCACCACAAAGTATTTTTTCATGATCTGTTTTTAAGTCCTATTAAATAATATCATGCGAATGAATTGAGCCATTGATTTTTTTTCCTTCTCGTTTAGTTTGTTTTGTGCTGTTCAGGGTTATGGTGTGAACTGTGTAGATCCAAAGATATAATACAGGTGCTAAACTGTGAAGTTTCATTGATTTTTTTTTTTTTTTGTTTTGGTCTGAGTGACTGTATCGTAGGGAGGGCAACTGCAAGTGACGTTGAACCACGAGACGAGACTCAGACGAACACGGTGACCTCTTGTCCCCGTCTGGTCGGTCGGTGTGCACAGACAGAGAGAGAGAGAGAGAGAAAAGTGGCGGTCAGATTGTTTGTAGGGATTAAGTTACATTTCCTGTCAGATAAGCGTCAGGCTGCCTGCAGAGGGAGCAAATCTTGGCTTCCTTTTGAATGCCATGCACAGTTTCCCATTGTGAGGATCATAGTGAGGAAGAGGCGAGACTAAGACAGGACATACGGTACTGAACAAGCCTGGAAAGATCTCTTTGAATACGTGTTTCTGTAGCACAATTGCTAGAGCGTTGGGTTAGCGCGCAAAAGTTTTGTGTTTGATTCCCAAAGAACATGTACTGATTCAAAAAATAACCTTGAATGCAATGCAAGTTGCTTTGGATAAACTAAAGTCTTACAAATGCATAAATACAAATTTAATATTGAACTCTTGAGAGTGAGGAACATTTAAACTGAAAAATCTGAAGTTGCCTAAAATTGAGAAGACAAATTGCAATAGAAGTCAGTAAATGAAGGGTTAAATTTTGACTATAAATCTTTTGATACTAACCCAGATATGAAGGTTAATAATTGTTCAGTTGTTTCAGGTGCTTTTTGCGTGTTGATGCTGTTTGACATTATTTGACTCATTGTCTCTGTTTCTCAGATGGAACAGAAGCAAGTGGTTCCGCCCTTCAAGCCCAACATTTCTGGCGAGTTTGGGCTGGATAACTTTGATGCCCAGTTCACCAACGAGCCCATTCAGCTGACGCCTGACGATGAGTGAGTGTCTGTTCATGTGTGTCTGTCTGCGTCGCGCCTCAGGCCTCGTGAATCACCGTTAATATCCTCAGATCTTAACCACAGTAATGCTGGTTTCATCAGGACCAAATGTGTCAGGAAGTGCCATCAAATTTACGATGCTCTTCCTCTGACACGTTTTTCCTGCATTTCCACATTCCCTGTTTTCCAAGATTACATTTTACAGCCGGTCTCTGTTTGAAATCCATTGCGAGTTAAACTCGCCGATCGCAGTCGTTAAAACTGATTGATTATCTCTTTGTCTCCCTCAGTGACGCTGTTAAGAAGATCGACCAGTCAGAGTTTGAAGGGTTTGAGTACATAAACCCTCTGCTCATGTCTGCGGAGGAATGCGTGTAAACTCATCTGGTTCTGTTAAGCGCTACTCATGGCTGCCTTTTTCTGCATGGTCATAAAACAATCAAAAGAAATGAACAACAACTTGTGTTGTTGGGACCAGTTGAAACATTATATTTGCCAAATCTTTCACTTTCTGCCATTTGTAACCACTAGTCCTTATGTCTGTTTATTCTTGATTATTTTTGTACTGTGTCAGACTACACTGATAAAACATCATGTATCGGTGACTCGGCACATTAACCAACATAGTTGAAAGGTCAATTTTAGGTGACTGGACACTCGGCAAGCTAAAGGAACAAACTGGCTGCGATGATCTGCAGTTGCAGGCTGTTCCACTGATGTTTTGATATACATTTTATTTGTACATACTAAAGAAAAGCATTGAGCATCTATAGCAAAGAATTTTTTCAAGATCTATATCGCATTATGTGGGACGTTGTTGAACGTTTTTTGATCGTATGTCTAGCTTCTCCTAAGCCAAATGTAGAATCAGGAAAAAACGCTATCATTCTTTGTTTTAACTTTTTTTATTTAAGAATACTGTCAGCTATACAAAATGTGCGCGATGTATTGAATCGGTTTCCTTACCGTCAAATCTTGAAATTCAGAACTGTTTAAAAATGATTGGGGGTGTGGCCTGCATTGAGATTGAAACTAGCGGCGGGGATCAAACACACTAACGGACGCTGTTGTGAATACTGACAAACTGTGAAAGGAGTATTTTTCTGTATAGAGATGAGAGGGATGTGAGCGTGTAGAATAGATGTAAAATACAACAGCTTTCTACAATACAGGACCAAAACCAGACACTAAAACCAGTTACGTTCCTCTCAGTGGTCTCCATGGCAACGAGGTATGTCATTACTCTAAACCTGCTGCATGTATACAGTGTTCCTCACTGTTTCTCTTATGGTTTTTTTGGTAAATTGTGATGCATTGCCTTTCAGTTTATGATATCCTGTTTGTTTTTTTTCTTTTTTTGTACATGGAACAAATTTGTCATCATTGGACGAGTGTTTGTTGTTTCTCAGTATAATTACTAAGAAACCTTTTCTCTTTAGTCCCTTAAGGGATTTCTAGTCAGTTTAGATACATGGCGTACTGAGGGGCCCTGGATTGCGTTCGCCCTCCGCGGCCCTATCAGTGATGGCCAGCTGTTTGGGTGGTGCATTTTCTGAAGGGATTGTATCTGGATACGTTTTTTGTGCGCGTTACGATGAACAGACCTTTGACACTAATGACCAAATGATAATATGCTTAAATACAAATTAACATACTCATGCATACTCTGTCCTCTCATTCCTGTCCCTGCAGATATCAACACTCATATATTTTCACAGATGTTCACACTGGTTCTGAGCTGTGTCGAGGTCATTGGCAACATGGTGTTAGAAATGATTAAATCGCCCTTGATGCATTCCTAGAAAAGATGGGCTATAGTTTAAACAAACATCTGGAGTTTTGTTCTTTATATGCTCTGTGTATTAACATGTACATTGAAAAACACTATCAGCTGACTGGAATAAACTGTACCTTTTTTGTTAACATCTAATTAAAGTATTTAAGGAAAACTCAATCCATTCTTAAGTCTGAATATTTTGTGTGTGAATATTTTGTGTGTGGGCAAAACTTAACAAGGAACCGAAGAATTTTCTATCCAAAGGTTTGCATAAATAAATGACTGTATTTGAAATGATTATGAATATTTTATTATTCAGTAAAACATCTGTTTTGTAAATGTTCTGTGCTCTAAGGTGGCATGAGGCAGTGGTAAGGAAAAGTGCACATTTCATCTTAAGTTAATTTTGTATACAGTATCTTTCGTAGCTAACGTCAGTACAAGTATCACATAATAATCTGTAGACTAAACATATGACAATAAAAAACATCAAGTTCTTAAATCCAGGTCATGACATTCAAAATAATCAATTCCATTACTGTTGTTGTCTAAGGATCTGAACAGTCAGTATCAAATAATCTTTCTAATGTAAATAAAAGCACAAAGACTGATTTTTATCTCTAAGACTGTATCCTGCTGGTCTCCCTACATATTTTATTGAACGTAAAGATGAAACATTTAGGGAATTGAAATCCACTTTTATCTACTTATTGTGCATCTCATAGACCAGATGGTTTGACCTCACCTCATACGTCTGGCTTTGACAGTGCCACTGAAATGGTTCACCTTGTGTGACTTTGCCCATTACTGTAAATCCATGAGGGCCAGTGAATGTGACTGTTTCCCTGCATTAAGCTGCTCTGTCACATTGTCTCTGTGTCCTCTCTCTTAGGAGAACAGCACACAAGATTCCCTATGGAAGACAGAGCCAAGTTGCCCTCTAAAGTAGAGATCAGTGACCTTGTTTGATTACTGGTGGAGAACAGATCTATTCCATTCCGGTTCTGTTCCTCTGTTAAACAAGTTAAAGGTTCTATAAAATAAGAATCAGAGTTTTGTGACTTTCAGTCCATGCATGTCGGTAATGCCAATGTATTCTGTTGACATTTGTTATTTGTTAGATTGAGTTACTTTCTTTCATTTTTCAGCTTTAAAACAATTATTTTTGTCTCTTTAAACTAATAATATTCCTTTTAAAAACATCAGACTACTGAATAGGTTTAATTCTAAAATATGCAAGTAGCAATTTTGAAATATTTCAGTCAAACTTCAGCTTTCAATAAAAATGTCAACACATATGTGTCACAATTCAGTAGGATCATTAGTTTTCAGCGCTGGCTCTTGGTGTGTTTTTTTTATGTTGCATCGTGTACTTTGTTACAATCCCCAGTCTCAAAGTTCTGTTTACACAACATACATCTGCCATTCAATAGTTTTTAGGGAGGGAACAAGGTGTGTCATCGTCTGTGTAAACAACAAACTAAAACTCCTTCAGAGCAGGTAAAACAAGCGTCTGCTTCACTTGTAACAGCCCTGTTGGCAATGAGCGCTTGTTTGTCCTGCTGTCTGTTGATGCATTTCTGTATAGATTTTTTCCGAAGCTGTACCCCCAAGGGGGTGCTTAGAGATTAGTCCCATAGTATGTAATGAAGACAGCTGCTTGACTAACTGTGTGGCCCATCAGAGCCTAATCCATTTTCCCAGCTATTCTTTAGCCTCCATTCTTGTGCATGCAAACAGCTTAATGTCAAGTTTTAAATGAACTATCTGCTATTGGAGAGTAATTACCCATATAAAGTTTAAATTACTCCACACAATACTGGGATGATGTTATTAGCCTCTGGAAAAAATCGATGTGCCAGTGTTCAGACGCAGCGCGCTGTCAGTGTGGCCGCACCTGCTTTCATAATACATCTGCTGACTTTGCTATCTGCAGAGAGTGGCGAGAACGGCACAGAAACAGGCTTGATCATCGACACGTCCAGCCTCACGCGTGCTGGTGGCATTAGATTAAACTCGATCTTGTAAAAACAATTTGTTTTGTATCGCCAACCAGTGATATCACAGTTACCGGAAAATAACAGAACAGATTACATTAGATGGAATGATAATGGGTAGCTGACATGTAGAAACATTTGTTATATAACCTAACTTGTCACATATGTCTCTTTTATACACTTAAAATGCAAGACCTGATTTTAGTCTTTTGGTGTTTTAACAAATGTTATCCAGGCTCTAAAAATGTTAGATTTCCCTATGCGGGTGTCAATGTAACCCCTTGCTCTTTTGTGAGAAGTTCAGTCTAAACAAAAACACAACACCTCCAAGCACATCAAAACCATTCAAATCCTCACAAACCCGTCTTGCCTGAACATGACCCGGGTCAGAGTGGTGGAGAAGTCTTTAAAAGTGTTAATGTGGCCAGTGTTTGTGAATGGGCTGTGTTGAATTCGGGCCCTCATAGCTCTGCCTCTCTCATTTAACATTTAAATGACACCTAACAAATGGCTCACACAGAGATGGATACCAAACCAGAGGTGATCCGGGACCCCATAATGGGTTCATTGATAAAAAAAGAAGCCCATTGGATGGTGAAAACCCCACGGACCGAGCAAACTGCTGGATGGGCTCCAGGCAATTACTCAGCCACAGAGAATGTTCCAGTGCTCTTACTTAATGTCCTTGGCAAATACCTCCACAACATTTGTGCAAGCGTAACCATAACTCAAATTAATGTCTACAAACATGTCTGGATGGTTTATAATTAGGTCAATTCAAACATCATATTCAGTTACGCTCCTCTTAATCTTTCACAACTACAGTGAAAAGAACTGTTGACGTAACCTCTGCTCTATAATGCTTCCGTTTTGTCTGAAGTTGTGCCGTGATTGTTTTTGCCAAGTCATTGCTCAGGCATACACAGATACGCTGTGTGTGATGTGTAAAACAGAAGGAATTTGATTGGGAGAACTGGGAGCAGTTCTGATAATACAGTCTGTGTCATTGTTTATGTTTAGGATGTAGGGACAGTCTATATAAAGAACTGTCTGACTGTCCCTTAAATTTGTTCAGAATGAATAATTCTTTCCCAAAAGGGCAACTGGAAATTAAAATGTCACTGCAGTCGTAAAATATACACTTTCAGGCTATGGTTTTAAAATGAAGTATAATAATAAAAAAGCTGTGAGCAGATCTCTGCAAAAGTTCAAAAAACCAATGAAACTTCTGTCTTGAAACCCCCTTTTAACAAAACGTCCCCCTGTTTGTCACAGAAGCGACACAGTTTTGTAAAGTAGGTTGTTGTAACACATCATGATCACAGACGCCTGTGATCTGTGGTGATATACTGACAACAACAGACGTAATGCATCAATCTAACAACAACGCTGTAGTTTCACAGCATTGATCGAGCTTCGTTTATGCTGGGTAACCGTGTTGCGATGTTAAATAACTCATGTAACAAACGGGTCCTTATTGCACAGTGTCTAACAAGTCTGAACTTCACCAGGACGGGGGGAGGCGGCAGACAGACAGACACGCCCGCGCGTCATCGGCTCTGCTCGTGCGCGCGTCGCCCGTGACGCGCGAGGCGTCTGGAGGCTTTCAGTCGGTGCGCCTGTTGTTGACGCTCAGACGGACGCGAGCGGAGAGACCCAGCGGATCCCAAGCGCTCGTCCTGAGGCAAGTCCAATAAAATGCGTTGCTTCTCAATAACAAAAGCGTCCCGTTTGTGTTTAATGGTTACATGCCGTTTATTATTACGGAATTTGTGAGGTTAGCTCGCTTAGCTAATGGGTTTAAACGTTCAGTCGGGGCGCTGCTAGCCTTTCTGCTAACGTTGTCTGAATGAGGTCGTTTTTGAGGGTTAATGTCTGTTTGATTTGTGTATTTTGTGCCTTAAATGTGAGGGGATGTGTTTGGAGGTGTCATTTAAAATGGACGTTTATCATGTACGACAGCTTGGATATGCCGACATTCATATATAGGAGACGTACCGTACTGGTGAATATCTCTACTGAAGAAATCGTTGTATTTTATGTGTCTATTTTATTTTGTTTTTAACCCATAAACGCATTTTGGGGGGTTTTGTTGTTTAGCGTTTTTTTAGTCGGTCAGGTGTCAAATTTTATGGCTTGGAAAACGATCCGTTACCGTTTACAGTCGTAGAAATGGCTTTAAATTGATATATTTGGGTCTCGTTGGGCTTTAATGTGGTACACGAGATATCTGTCGTTTATTTATTACATCGTTTGCTATGGAGATGATGAGGGTCGTCTGGTGGCGAGGCGGGTGGATGTCACACCGCGGGCGCTCAGCGCAGCTCCGCCGGGGAGGACAGGAGAGAGACGGGTAGAGCCGTCGAGACAGAGCCGTGGCGTCCTTGCGGGGGTAAACAGTTACCCTGTCCCTCCGAGGCAAAAAATAGCCAGTGTTTTGTCAGTGTTGGTTTGGGCAAGGGTTTTAAACGAGGAAACGAAACGTTTGCGGTCAGAGTCAGTCTCCCAGCTGTCACAACCTTGGTAAAGCAACGCCATAGAAATGATCTGTTTCGAGGAACTTGTATTTTGTGCGTTTGGTGTCGCGTTAAACACGCATGTCGTGCATTGGTGTATTTCTATGGGTTTGCTATGCATAACAGTCGCTTGGTGTGACGAGCCCGTTTCCATGGCTGATGTGAGTAAAAACTCATTTTCGGGTTTTGTCATATTCATGCTGGGAAATTCCGTTTCCGTTTCAGTCCTCCGACATCAAAATATTCAGCCTGTCTTTCCTCTATTATCTTCTATGTGTCGATCTGATGGTGCCGCAGATACGTTTGTTACTGCGTTACGTCCTGCTGTGCTGTGGTTTGTATTAGGCGATCCATCTTTTCCGTATGTAGACACGTTAATTCGGGTTATTATTGGTTATCTTTGTCTTAAAGTGACTGTATTAGTCCATTAACTCCTTTAACGGCGTTGATGGGTTCGACCTGTCGGCGGACGGGTCCACTAAACCACTGAGAAGCGGGTCGGATCGATCCATCTCAAATCAGATTATCTCAATGAGTTATTCTTAGTAGTTGATGGCTGTGTAAAACACAGGCTAAAACGGTTCTGTGTGCTGCTGTGTTTGTGTTATATATGGTTACGGTGTTTGGCACCATTTTCTTAAAACTAGGCATCATGTTTTTTACTCAGAATTTAACAGCCATTGTTTTATTTGCAGGAAACCGATAAGACTAAAATCTGTCACCATCATGTACGTAGCTGGACGCAAAAGGATTTGCAACCTTTAATAAAGAAACAGAAAGACAACCTGAAAGTGTCACGTTTGAAGAGTAGCTGAGTATTTTCCATCCGAGCAAGACCAATAATCTGTGGAAGAAGATGGCCAGCCCTCAGACGAGTCTGAAAACCCCCTTCAAAGATCTGACATCATTCAAAGGCAACATGAAAAGACTTTACAGGGAGAGACTGGAAGATGCGCCCATTAAAAAACGGGTAATGGCAGAGATGCACTTGAAACGCCGCAGTCTGGAGAGCCTCCCCAAGCCCCTGAAGGTGAAGAAGGAGCGTGAAGAACATACCAGCCCTGAAATGGACATTGAGGGCAGAGAGTTCCATGTGGTCGGGGCGTCCAAGGCTTTGGATCTCAGCGCTGGTCTCAAGCACACTCTGGCTCAGTTTACCCTCAGCAGCCAGAGCTCCCTGGGGGGTCCTGCCGCCTTCTCAGCAAAATCTGCTCAAGACTGCACCTCTCCTGCTGGCATGGCACCCCTGCCATCACCCCCGGTTCTTGGAGGTGGCCCACTCTTGGTTCCCTGCGACAGCTCCACAGAGCTTACCCACTCTCTGCTGGAAGGAGAATCCATTTCCTGCTTTGTCGTGGGCGGGGAGAAACGTCTATGCTTGCCACAGGTCCTCAACTCGGTGCTGCGAGACTTCTCTCTGCAGCAGATCAACGCTGTATGTGATGAACTGTATGTTTACTGTTCCCGATGTGATGCTGAGCAACTCCATATCCTCAAAGTGCTGGGCATCCTGCCCTTCAACGCACCTTCCTGTGGCCTCATTACCCTAACTGATGCCCAGAGGCTCTGCAACGCCCTGCTTCGCCCAGGGGCCGCCCTCCCAGCTGACCCCAACAACAAACTGCCAGGCCACAGCTTGCTAAAGGAGAGCGAAGCCAGTTTCCAGGTGGAGCACCAGTGTTTGGGCAAGTGCCAAGGCCTTTTCGTGCCCCAGTTCTACGTTCAGCCGGACGCCCCTTGTATTCAGTGCATGGAGTGCCAGCTGCTGTTTTCTCCACAGAACTTTGTCATGCACTCGCACAAGTCCCCCGACAAGAGGACCTGTCACTGGGGCTTTGATTCAGCTAAGTGGCCCTGCTACCTTCAACTGGGCCGTAAACACGAGGGCACACCAGAGGAGCCCCAACTCAAACATCTTCTGGGCGAGATGAAGGAGAAGTTTCACTATCAACTCAAGAAGCCTCAAGACAAAGTAAGTGTGTTGTCTTTACTTCTAGCCTGGTGGCAGTCAAGAAACCCGAGGTCAAGTTTTGCTTAATGTTTGCTAGTTAATTTGCACGTGTGTGACCAGATGGTGATGTGTGATAGTCTGCAAAGGAGACTGTTTGCAATGGTATGGGTAGGTTGCATGTGCTCTTGAGCAGTTGTTTTGTTAAACCAGCGCTGACCCAGTTTTACGGGCCGACATTGGGGCAGGTGACGCTTGCCCGGTGGGGTGTGTGTGTGGAGGAGGGAAGTCCAGTTGGTCTGGCTGAAGGGGAAGTACATTATCTGTCTCCCAGGTCAGGACAGGGTCATCTTTGAGGGCAGATGGACTTAGCCTAACCTCAAATTGTCATGCATTTCAATTGGATTTAAGACTTTTCTCCTTTATAAAGTTGTGTTTGTGACATCTGTAAAACCTTTTGATGTAATTGTATTGGGAAATGGCCACATTGCATCATGACACAAGCACTTTATGTTCAGAACACTGGAGATTTTTCTAGTACATGATATGGCCTTTGGAAAAAACCTAACAAAGTGTACCGGTTCTCTAGAATCTATAGGAAAGCCAGCCCTACAGGTTTAGATTGTTTCACCCCCATTGACCAGCCATGTCTCATGACCCCCTTGACCAAGCCAACAATGCAAATCTTTTTGTTGTCCTGGCTCATGTTAGACAATGATTCACCCCCTGTTGTTGCTGTCAGAATTGGCCTTTTTTTCAAATGCAAGTGGCAGCAGTTACTGTTTTAAAACGGGGCCTGTAATGTGGCAGCGAACCCAATTGTTCAGTACTTAGTAGTTAGGAGTGATGTGAGTGAGTGATCTCAGGCAATACACTGTGTTCTGTCTGAGAGGGGAAAAAAGACAGTCTCTCCTGTGTGCTTATGCAAGTGTGCCGGAAATACCGTCTGGTGTCTCGTCTAGCACCCAAACCACATTCCTCCTCTCCCCCCCGTACACACACACACACACTCTTAAACAGCCTTAAACCGACCTTGAGTCTATCAGTCATACAGGCACATCTGCTACGCAGACTGACCTTACTCTGACACAAACACACACACAGTTACGCCGCAACACTCGGCCCACTTGCGCTTAACACACCACACACTAATGAAATTGATTCACACTCACACGTTGAACTCCCTCAGGGATTGCTGCAGTTCAGGGTGAGATCTCAAGCTTCAGAAATGTGAGGGAGTCAGGGACACCTTTGCTCCGCACAGCGAGCTGTTAACTGCCAAACTCTTGACGTGTTGCTGTCTGGTAGCGTCTCACACCTGCCTTAACACTTTGCTTCAATACTTCTCCTAGGAATTTGTCTACGATTTATTTTATTTCTCAATGAGTTTTTTTGTGGTTGACTAGATGTTTTGCATCAGGCTGGTCTGAGAAACATGCATGAAGGTTTAATTTTACTTCAAGTGTGTCTGAGTGTTTCTCTCACACTCTCAAAGTTTTCTGGCTGTTAGGAGAAAAATAGCATTGAGGAAACAGGTGCTTGTGGTCATTTGTGTTAAACGGCTTTTGAAGGAAGTGTAAATGTTTGTGTGTGTGTGTGTTTGTGCATGTTTATGTGTGTGTGAATGAAAGGTCTTTACTTCATGCAGGCCATGCTGGTAACAAGGACAACATATGCACACTCATCTAGTGTCCATCGAAAAAAGTCTTAAGTGTGTGTGTGTGTGTGTGTGTGTATACACGTACGTACAGGAAACAGGGCAGACGGCTTCGCCAGTTTACTGGGTGAAATGTTCACTCTAAACATCTGTGATGCTGGAGCGCCAGAACAAGTGAGTCAGAGTTTCCACAGGTGGTTGGGTGGATATCAGAGAAGATCAGTGTCTCGCCGACAGAACTTCCACACGTTACCTTAGGCTTCAATTTGTAACAATGGCTTCCTTAGTGCCACCTCTGTTTGAAATATGAAATTGCAGGTTGCTTGAAGTACTTGTTACTTGTCAGACCCAACAGCTGAAATTATAAATCATTATTTCAAAGTTACCATTGAAAGTTATGGTATGCAAGGAGGTTGTTTTGAACACTGTCATGTAATTATTCAATAACTGAGTTGTGTTTATTATGTATAGAATTAGCCCTCTTATCTATTTATTTCCCGCTAACTTTGTCTCCAACCCTAGCGAGCTTCTTAACTAGACACCATGTTTGGGCACCTGTGATGACTGAAGATGAGCTGTTTAAGTTTTGTTTTGAGCCGTAGCCACTGGCAGGACACGCCGTGATGTCCAGAACTACTGTCTAAATAGGCCCAAACCCAAATAGGCTGTCTAGGTGAGCAAGAAAGAAAATGGAAAAACCTACTTGGAAAGCTTTTGTGTTTGTGTATGTCTGTATTTATGCGAGTTGCCTAGCACTGTATCCTTCTAGTGTGACTATGTAGCACAAGTGGTCAAAGCCTGCGGTTAAATTCAGACAGGACCACCTGACCAGAGACCGTCAGAACTTTATTTACGTCAACGTGAGAGCACTCGTTGTTTTATATTACCAGTAAAAAGTGACATGTTTTACAAATATTTTCTGAGTCCACACCTCAGGTCAAATATTTCTGACATTAGACCTTCTCTATAAAACGGGGAGGCATGACCTCATGGATAGAACACATGACTCTGAGACATGAATTGTTGTATTTTATATTACCCAGTGACTTAACTACTCATACTAGTCTGGTCTTACATAGTTGGGCCGTGTTTGTTTGTGATAGACAGGCAGCTGTGTTGGTTCTGCTGGCTGGCAGATGCTTGAAGCCTCCATCTCCCACAGATACCAGACAGCTGCCTCTCTCTCTCTCTCTCTCTTTCTCTGTCTCTCTCTTTCTCTCTCTCTCTCTCTCTCTCTGCCATTTCCTTTTGTAACTGGGAAGTCGGTGACTTCATGCCCCACAGGAAAAGAATCTTCTCCGCTGTTGCTCTCTCTTGTTTCCACTTTGTTTTTCTTTCCTTCCTTTTTTACTCGACCACAGAAAAGCCGTCATTTTCCTGTCTGTGTCTCTCGTCCTTTAGCCTGACCTCAAACCACGTCTGTGACGTTCCTTCCTTTCAAACTTAGTTCTTTTTTTCTCGCTCTCTTTTCACTTCCTCTATGACTGTTGCAGAACTTTGCTTTCTCCATTTTGTTACTCGTCCATTAAGGTTGTCCTGCATACCAGTGATTGTAATATTTACTGTTATAATACTAGATTTTGTTGCTGTTTGCTGTTTTAAAGACACTAGACAAATCTGAGGCTACAATGTTGTTAAATCTATTGATGCATGAGAGTTAAAGTTCAATGCTTGGATTACAGAATTAAATAATTGGCTTTTACGATAATGAAAATGTTCGACAGATCTACTTTGCCATCTATTTAGTATTAAGTATTGATTTAGTATGAAGCCAACAGCCAGCCCTAGTGTCCATCTTTTTACCTTTTGTCTGTGTTTCTCTCTCTCTCTCTCTCTCTCTCTCTCTCTCTCTCTCTCTCTCTCTCTCTTACATATTCTTACATATTCTTACTGTCTCTCCATCCCTCCTCCACTCTGCAGCGATAGGTCAATATTACTGAGATTTCCACTGTTGATTGTTAATCTTAAATTCTCTCGTCAGTATCCTTGTGGCACAGATGCGTGGCTGACAGGCAAACATGGCATTTGCAGCAATCTGGAGTTCATGGCATTGTGCTTTTGGAACGTAATCTTCATACGGTGTGTATTTGGTGAGAGATTGAGGGATAATGAAAGGTCAGAGGTAGCAGAGACTCCGAGATGGAGGGCGGTTCCGGTCCAGTGTAAATAACAGGTACTCTAGCGCATGCAGCTTAGCCTGTCAGAATGACCCAATCAGTCAGTGTTTACATTTGAGAACAGAGTGCAGTGAGTGTGTGTTTATGAGAGAGAGAGAGAGAGAGAAATATTGATCTGGCTTAAAGGAATAGATGAGAGATTTCAGACAAACAGGAAATGTCTGCAGCAGAGGCCGTCTAAAGATGTGTGAGACAGACTAACACAGTGTCCTTCCCAGGTGTAAAGTTTCAGATAACTGTTTTGTCCTCAAGTAAACGGAAAATGCTGACAAATTGTGTGTGATGACAAATTCATTCATTAATGCATGTCTGTGTAAAGCAGGATTTTGGACCAATGAGATGTCAGTGTGGGCGGACCCAGTGCAGAATGACAAAAATAGCAGCAACCAATGTGATATGTTGATTCATGTCTTAATCACGTCGTGTCAGATTAAGACGTATCGTCAGACTTGTTATGCAAAGAGCAGTCTGTTTTTGACGAATGTGCTATTCCTGTGTGCGTAGACAAGTAGAAAAATGAGCATTTGCTAACAGGCCCACGTACACAAATGCACACAAAACACTCACACAAACATGTACGCTGATGATTGTAAAGACAAACACACGTTTGCGTAAATGGATGAACATGAAAACATGGACAGGTGTGAACACCCACAGACCTGGAGTGGATAAATACCTGCTGAGAGATGGATGCAGGAACAGAAAGAGTGTGATGATAGTGTGAGATATGAAAGAGGAGGAACAAGGTCTTCACAAATGCTGTGGATGGACGGTTCAGCTCAGAACATGCTGAGTTTTTGTGTTGAAAGTATTTCAGTTTCTGGCTTTATTTGCATTCACCTCACAGAACCTTGTTGTACCATCTTCACTACAGGAGAGTTCATGGGCCCAGCCAGGCAGACAAACACTGTGTGCTGTTTCATTTATTCCCATCTGTCTGTTTGTCCTCATACACAAACAAATCACTAACCTCAAACACCCCCTAGAAAGTAGACACTCTTCTGTGGGGCAATGTGTCCTGTTTATATAAAGGCCAGAGTTTCTGTTGGCTGTTAACACAACATACTCCTCCCTGCTGGCTCAACATTCGGCCGCTGTGGGTGCATCGGTGCCCTGCTCTTTGTGTTCACACTGGGAATATTGTTGTACCAGTTTTTCGCCAAGTCCCTGTAGAGAGACAGCCAGAACGGCCCCAGGACAGCATAGACTGCGGCTAACCCAAATTTGTCAGGACAAGCTTGGATATTGAGCCAAATGGTTTGATGCCACGCAGATCGTTTGTGAAGCTTCGGTTCTGAGAAGTCTCATCTGAAGTGCTTGAATTTAATTGTATTACGTCAAAAAGAAACTTGTGGTTTGGCAGATGATTTCATGTCTATTCTAGTCCTCAGTCTAAACTAGGATGTGTGTTCTGGGATGTGATGCCTGCGAAGGATGTAACTGAGAAACATAGCAAAAATAATTGTAGCTAATTTTTGTTTCAGTTTTAGCAGTTTTACTGCTTTACCAGTTTTCACGGTTGTAACCAGAGAAAACAGGAAGCGGTTTAAAAAAAGAGCGTACGAAAGCGACAGAGCTGGAGCGTCACATGGTGGCTGCACATGCTAATGTTTGTTAGCATTTGAAAAGCAGTACCATGCAGTTCCCTGGTGGGAGCGGTGATTAATGTCAGGAGACTGAATGAGGGTTCTAGTAGTGCCAGCCAGATTCACCAGTGAAGCATATGGGACATGTGAACAGAAACGCTCTGCATGTGGTCCTATAAACACACCATTCATTCAAAGAGTCACAGGAATCAGCGTGTTACGTTAAAGCAACTGCATTAGCCTACATCAACACATTTTTGACATCAAATATCTGAATAATTTGTTCCATTTATTATGACAACTAAAAATGTTAATGGATCAAAATATCTAAAGGTATTTCTGTGTAAATAATATAATTGTATAATATTATAATATTAAATAGCATTATTTAAATTAACAAATGAATATAATAATGTGTATTTTGATCACCAAAAATGTGTTAATGGATAATTGCACTGTTTTATTTTTAAGTAAACGGTATATTGAATCTTATTTATGTCATATAATGTAACGTCTACTTTCTGTTTCCAGCCTCTGTGACTGCCACAGATGTACCGCTGTATAACTTCATCTGATAATGCCAGCAGAGTGTCTTTCTCTAACAGGGATCTGACCTCCTCTGCTTCTAACGGGGACACCAGCAGTCACAGTGTCCCTCTGCTCCAGATAACAGCATCTGACTCTGCTGACTAGCCATTCATCATAATGTCCTCTGATGGAAAGCGTTTCCATAGCAAACCTTGAGCGCTCTCGCTGTGCTCAGACTCCTTGATGGTTGAACGCAGAAGGCCGCAGTTGTCGAGCTTCGTCAGGGATGTAGCTAAAAATGGGTCATAAAGATTCTTCCTGCAGAACCCCTCATCTGTGCTTGTGAGGCACTTTTCAGTGCGAAACTGCTGTTTTGGCCCCCAGTTCACTACAATCTCATTAGACTGCATATTTCTCCCCCATTACTGCAGCGTTCTCGCTTCCTAACTCCCAAGCTCATTGCATAGGAATATGTGGTGTTCAGCTGCTTCCCTACAAATGCAGGCGCTCTCATCAGGCTGTGATTAATGCACAGGTTCGCTACGTGAAGCTACCTGTTAAAATATCACTGTTTCTTTCTTCTTCCCATTCGGGAGTGTTTCCCAAACTGTCAGAGAATCTCACTGAGGTTCTGGCTGCCGTAGCAAAGCGTTCCCCTCCCCTCTCGTCTCTTCCCAGCTTTCCCTATGGAGACTCGCTCTGCTCTCCCGGCTGCATGAAGACAGTCTGTTCCAGGCTTGCGTCAAGCTGAGGGAATTCACAGCACAGGCCTGCAGCACGGCTGTGAGTTCATGTCTCTCTGGAGAGCCGGAGTCTGAACGCATTTCAGGGCAGACCAATGAGATATTCTAAATGACTCCTTGACCGTCCAATAGTTATTGATTTGTTAAACAGGACAATCTCTTATTGATCTCTCTCAGGAAGCAGTCCTGTGTGTCGGACATACATCATGCCCTGTTTGTGTGTTGTCTTGGCATGTTGCATTTTGTAACGCATCAATTCATCACGGAACGCGAGCGCATGTTTTTGCTTTAGCAGAGTTGACACGAAGAGTGCTAAATTGTCATGTTTATTGCTAGATACCTGAAAAAAACATTTGGTTTAATGGACACAGACGTTGGGAGGATATTTCTATCGCATTATTTCTAATGTTTGCTATTTGCATGCAAATGCACGAACGCATGTTAAGTGGTAAAGCGGCGCTGCACTTTGTGTCGCGTAGGCCAAGCACTTGCGACTGCATTTGCCTGCTTGTGTTGAGTCCTTTTCAAACTGTGAGGTATTTGATACAAATATTTTGCATTGCAAAAGAGTTAGAAGGTGTCAGAAAGATCCGAGTTCTGTTCTCGTGTCACCTCTCCAATGTTTTGTGTTTGTGCGTATGACTGTTGACGCTTTAGCAATATTGTATGAATAGTCAGTGATGCTAATAGCGTATTGAAGTAGTTTAATTTTGACCGATTTCTGCCTAGCACCATGTGAATCTAACAGGGTGAATCTGTGCTGACAGCCTCTTCTTAAAGGGGATGAGTAGGACACTCTCTCACTGTCTCTCTCTCTCTCTCTCTCTCTCTCTCTCTCTCTCTCTCTCTCCCTCTCCTATCACTCCCTCGCCCCCCCATTTTTCTATGCGAAGTCAGTCACTGCCTGTAACAGGCTTTGCCATGTAAAATGCATGAGCTGCCTTGTGTCGTGTGTGTAGAGTGAAATTGTGTGTGTGCGTCTAAAACTCTGTCTATGAGACAACGCTCAGTGGGTGGGCAGTTATCCTGTCTCTCTTATTCACTCTCTCTCTCTGGGGCTGTTTTTAGGTGGCACTAGTGAAATGTAGTTTTGTGTGTCAGGTTGCCATGTTGGTGATTCTTACACAGTATAATGGTATGTACCTTTAGAGACCAGCCTCTTCCTTCGTCTTACATCTTATACAAACATAATTTTTGATAGGCTGCATGGTTTAAATTTGAATTGGGCGTGTCAAACTACAACCTTGGTTTTAGTTGTTTTTTACTTTTGTAAAATCATTATTATTAACAGTTTAGTTCTTTCTTTGTTGCCATTGCTGTACTGCACTGTAACACAGAACCGTATAAAGCAGAGACCGGCAGCTGTCACCAGCACCCAGATGTTTCTGTGTTGTTGAGTTTGCGCCCCTTTGACCAGCTTAAGAGGTCGTGTGTGTCCCGCCGTCAGGGGAAGGTCAGATTCTGCCCTTTGTATGTCCCACCGAGAGCAGCGTGGGTGTGTGGGGGGCGTTTTGAACGTCATTGTGTGTGATCGCTCTGACAGGCACTTTTTGAATCGAACCGTGGGGTTCCACCGCCAGAAACGCGCACATCAAAGACTCATCTCCATCTGCCAGCGTATTTGTGTATACGTGTGTGTGTGTTTGTGTGTACATGTGTGTGTGTGTGTATACGTGTGTGTGTTTGTGTATACGTGTGTCTGTATACGTGTGTGTGTGTGTGTGTAAACGTGTGTCTGTATACATGTGTGTGTTTGTGTATACATGTGTGTGTATTCGTGTGAGTGTGTAAACATTTGTGTGTGTGTGTATACGTGTGTGTGTGCGCGCGCCGTGCCATCAGAGACGTATGCGGTTTGTGCTTTTCATCAGCACACACTTGAGAGTACTCAGCACTGACACGCGTTCATACAGATCTCCCATTCATAGACCTATTTAAAGCAGTTCATGTGGAGGAAAGGGCACAGGCTGAGATCTGTCTGACTGCGTGAAACCTGAGACTGAGAGAAGCTGTTCGTCCTGCGCGCTGCTCTCCAACCCTGACGGCCGGCACCGTATGTTAGCTTTGTGTGCGCGACTGCTGGTCCGGGCTGTAATGTGCGTGTGTAACACTCTTATCAGGTTGTATGCGGCAGATTAGGGCAGGGATGTGTGCCGACTGCTGTCGGGAAGGGCAGACAGACAGGCAGACTGTGTACTATTGATGACCACGTCTAGACGGAATGTACGTCTCTCTCTACAGCCTCCCCTCCTCCCTTAAAAATCTGCCCCAGGCTGACAGCCAGATCCTCTTAGGAATGAACTCTGAGACTCAGTCTCTGTTTTTGATGTGTGTGCCTGTGTGTGTGCCTGTGTGTGTGCCTGTGTGTGTGTGTGTGTGCCTGTGTTTGTGTGTTTGTTTTTGTGTGTGTGTGCATGTTAATAAGTAGAGGCGTGTTGTTTGTGCTAATGTTTCTAATGTTTTTGTTAAATGTTTGTCTTGTTTTTGTGTTGGGTTGTTTACAGGTAAAGGTTGTATATGATAGAGAACGAAAGGGAGGAAAAGAGAAAGAACAGAGAGAGACTGGTAGCATTCATATTAGACATAACAAAGCTTGTGTATACAGGTATGGTAGGAGTATGTTAATGTCAAGAATGAGAGGAATGCTTTACATTAAAACCTGTTTGTGGTTCTGCTATCCGCTACATTGTGTAAAGGGATATAATATAGCATTTGTACATGATAATGTGTGTGTGTGTGTGTGTGTGTGTGTAAAACCACTTTGGGCATGACAACTTCCAGGTCAACTTTCACTGCCACAGCCTCAAAATTAGAAACAGAATCCTGTCTGATGCATGTGCCACGTACACACTGCAACTAAATACGGGTGTCACTCCGCTTTGACTCCCATTTGAATTATTCCTTATACAGCACACAGAATTTGATGGCAGTTTGCTGAAAATGGCTAAATCACACTTATCATTATTGTCCTTCCATACCAATGTCTTTGTATTTAGAGGTATTTTTGTGGAGTTATTATATATTGTATAATGTCAGGACTCTTTTAAAAATGATAGTTTCAGATTTAGATCTGAAGCAATCAAGCCTTTGGGGAAAAAAGCTGTATCTGTGTTTAAACAGGAATCACAATCGCAGGAAACAAAACATCGCTTGTTGAATCTCATGCAATCCGACAGAAGACAAGACGCACTGATTGATAATGGTAAAGTTTTAATGCTACAACAGAGCCACAGGAAACACAGAGATTGTGGTCTTAAAGTAACACAATCTGAGATGTGACTCATATGTGCAAATCATTTGACAAATGTTCTGTTGAGTCCTATTGGTCACTGGGATTTCATTTGAGTCCTTCCTTGTTATCAGTGTTGATAATCTTACCGGCATTTCACGCTATATTGCCTTTGGGAGGTCTTATCTCAAAAACACACAGGTCGGTTCATTCTGCCATGTGATGGTCCTCAATGGCTTTTATTTTTTTCTTAATTATCTTTTTAGCTAAAAAGATAATTTGATGTATACCCTGTAGATATTTTATTCCAGTTTGCTAAATCAATAATGATAATGTTATTTTTATGAATAATTACAGTTGTCCGTGCTGTAATATTCACATGTCATTTACATCCCTTGTTCTGTTTTTCTTTTCATTCTTTTCCTCCACATTAAGCCGGACTACATTTGTCCACTATGAGCCTGGCTTACACGTGTCCTCTCTGTTTTCCTGCAGTGCTGATGTGTGTGAATAGGAGTGTTGTGTGTGTGTGTGTGTGTATCTGTTGGGGGGGTTAAAGTGAGGGGCCCCAGCAGCTCTGCATGTTTGTAACTGAAAACTGTGTGTTTTTATACCAACCCTCTGCCAGAACTGAAACAGATGGACACACAATCACCCTCATGTGCCACCTTCACACGGGTTGTGAGAAAATGTGTGTGTGTGTCTGTGTGTGTGTGTCTGTGTGTGTGTGTGAGTGTGTGAGTGAGTGTGTGTGAGTGAGTGAATTTATTTAACCATATAGTGAGGACACATTTGTAAAAATGTGGGGTTTTTTTTAGTAGGTAAAGTTTAAGTTATAGTATTAATAACTAGCTGTTTATTAAGAACAATAGAAGTCTATGGATTGTTTCCATTTAGATGTGTAAGTATAGATATATAGATATTTAGATACGTAAGCGTGTGTGTGTGAGTATGTGTGTGCCAGCGTCACAGCTGCAAAAGTCTTTTATACACACGCACACATCAAATACACAGTTATATGTAGAATGTCTTTCCTAATATACATACAAACTCCCACACACGGCCACTTTGAAAGGTCATCTTGTAGTAGGATATTATGAGGCTGGCCTAGATAAGATTTATCATCAGACCGCACTGCTCGTAACTCCCCGCTAACGCTGTAGCACTTAAAACACGCTGCTAATGCTTGTGCGGGAACCGCGTGTGTGTTTACGGCCCTTTCCTGTCAACCTGACTGTGTACCTTGACTTTTTTCTCTCAAAGCAGCTGTTTTCGTAAGGGGATCTCCACAGTTAGTAATAAAGTGACGCGATCAAGCGCGTACATTTGTTCTGTTCAGATGTACATTGTCAGAACAAAAGTTGAATCCGTGTTTGTGTGTCAGTGACCTCATTGGATCCTTGAATTGGCGGAGGGTTGAAATATCCGTAGATCCAGGACAAGCAATGTTTTGGTACGAAAGCAAGTGAGGTTGGTAAACGAACGTCGCATAGCGGGACCCTCTGGACGGCGGTGCAGGCAGACAGGGGGTGCGTGTGTGCGTTGATGGATTAGGAACAGCAGGGATAGAGTTTAGATGAGTGAGCTGCAGGAATGCTAACTTTTCCCGGCCGTGAAATGGTCTGCCTCTTGTTTTCTTTTGCAGAGTTTTGCATATCACATACGCTTCGACAAAAACAGACTTTGTGTCCACAGGGTATTTGTGTGTTAGTGCTTTGAACACACATGGAGTCGGGAGGGATTTGTGTTAGTCACATTTGTCAACAATGCAGCAGTATGTAGTGTTACAGTAGATAATGGTGTGTGTGTGTGTGTGCGCGCGTCTGTGTGTGTGTGGCTTTAATAACGCACTCATTAAAAAGAGATTAGAGACGGCTGAGGTGTTGCATCCTCAGAAGAGAAAGAGAGAGAGAGAGAGAGAGAGTAACTCATAACAACCTGATCCGCAGATTTTGGCAACTTGAGCGACTTAAATGAGCAATAAATGTCTCTAAAAATTTACGGCGTTGTTTACAAACAACTCAGAATAAGGAAGCACATCTGTTTACATTATAACAGCAGGTCTCCTACTATAGAACGTGCATATAGACTTTGTTTGTATAGGGCCATATAATATATAAAGAGATTTATCTTGTGTGTCTAATGTGTTTGTGTCTGGATAACTGAGACTGTCCTTGAGGAGAGCGGTATGTCTCACTGTAAACAACAGCCTCACAGCCACACAGCTATTGCTCAGCCATCACAATCACTGTTTTGCAGTTTGCGCTCCAGGCCTGCTGGATAAATCCTCTAGTTTTACTTTTGTTTCTTCAAAGACTGCGTGTGATGTCACAGCTGAAGTTTCTGAGGTTTGTGTTCGGAGTAACACTGCGGCGTACAAATACCATCAGCAGTATGTAGTATGCATGCTGTAATTTTGTATGCATGACCTACTACATCGTGTAAAATGTGCAGTGGGCTGCCAGTCAACGCGGTATCCCACAATGCAATGCATGTTTGCACCTTTTATACCAAGAAGTAATATCTGCATTCATTTTTCTGACAGTATTTGTTTGTGGCTCAACATACAGAAAATACTGAGAATACTCAATACAGAAAATTGAATTAAATATGTACAATTAGTCTGAGATAACTGGACTGCACTTGAAACTGTCTGCATCTCTACGGCTATTGATAGACTTGTAAATGTATAGTCATCGCATTTGTGTACTTCGCTCTTAAGCAGAACTAATAAACCTTGTTTTACACCTGAGACTTCAGACGTTAAGGCAATAGATGGAGACTGTGTGATACGTGTCACGGGTGAGAGAGTGCTGGCCAGGGCCATGAAGTGTGAATGAAACAGTAGAGTGTGTGTGTCTGTGCACGTGTGTGTCTGTGTGTGTGATCGTCAAGGTTAGACGGACTCACCACTGCAGTGTGCTCATTGTTCCTGCCCCCTTCGGCAGCTGTCCACCCCTCCCTCACGCTGCAGTCTTCCCTCAAGAAAAATGGCCCTATCTCTCCCCCACACACACATTTTCCTGTCTATCACTGAGGTGTGGGGTTGCCATGTCACCCTACCACTGTACAGCTAATTTAATGTTGTGCGTCGATGTCGCTATTTATTCCTCAGGCTACGCGAAACAGGAGACCCCATAGTCTGGAGGAAGTTGTAATTTACCCTAGTCTTCCTCTGGCACCCACCCAACCGCTGCTGTCTCTGTCTCTCTGAAAGAAGGAGCAGGAAGTGTGTTTTCTAGTTTGGTTTGGCAATGAAAAGATTAAGCATTAAAACGCACCTGTGCGTGTGTTTGTTTGTGTGTGTGTGTGTGTCTGTGATGGGTACATTAGGCTTTGTCTGTGTCTGATAACCATCAGCATTGAGCTTTAACAGTGTGTGACTTATGCTTACACACACACACACACACACACTGCTAGCCTCTCAGCAGTAGCTAGGTTATTGCACATGTTGAGCAGAGGAGGCGGGTGACATGTTTAGATTGTAAACCTGTGTGTGCACTGAGCTTTTTTATTTTCATGATCACACTGACATCAGATACGATTCAGGTTTTTGCATATGCATGACATGACAGTCACTCAACCGATAGTTTGTTGTGTTACTGTTATTGTATTACTTATCATACGAGTGTGTCCTCATAAGGCTTGTGTTTGTGTGTTTCAGCAGAAGGCTGATGACAGTCGTGGACGCAAGACCAGTCCCACCCCCTGCGCTGCGAACAACAGCAGGTCCGATGCCGTACTGGATAAAAAGGTACTGTCATGTGACCACAAAATAATTAATATTTAAATAACATTTAAAATGTTAATTTGAACATTTTCAAAACATCCAGTTTGTTAGGCGTTGTAATAACGTTAGCGCTGCAGATATCTTAGATAATTTCGTAATCTGAGCAATAGGTGTGCAAGTACAGCTCCTGTCTGCACGAATGAGGAAAGACCTCAACCTTTTTATTACCACCCTAGGAGACCCTCAGATTCACATGCTAAAAATGCAGCAAAGCGCATTATACATGCGCAAGACTTCACGTGAACTTCTTAGTATGCCTGACGCAGACCATGCAAAGCTGTTGCGTTAATACAGCCACTCCACTAAAATAGCAACGAGCGTCCGGAAGGGAATGTCACGTTATAATTAAACGCTGTATTTTTAGAGCAACAGCGTGTCTAGCGATATCAACATGCGGCAGCACGTTGTCATAGTAAATGATGTATGTAATGATGACATCACACACTCTCCCCTTGATAGAATCCAGTCGCAAGCGGTCCCAAGAGAACCATACGCGATGCTTGTTAATACCAGGTATAAATGGAAACTGTCTCACCTAAACACTTGTGAATGGATCACCCAGGGCTAATGGTAACACCGGGTGTAAACAGGGCCACTCTGTCTGGCCTAAACGACCGCAGGCAGCCTTTACATAAACATTCAAGCAGACAGAAAAGCGTCTCTTTAAACACACTCTTTCTCTTTGACTCTTCATTAAACGCTGTCCGCGTCTGCTGTAATGCATGCTTCTCTCAGGCAGGATGTTTGTACTGATGTCTTAATTTACTCTGCTTCAACTTGTATTTGTATTGTGTATTTGTACATTTGGGTGTAATTTTAGTGCTTGCCCATGCTTCTGTGTAAACGCCTTATAATCTGTGTGTAATGAAAACTTAAAACCGGTCTATTATTAATGCACAAATATATGTGGACATGTAATTTAATGCAGCTCGAACAGTCCATTTAATATTCAAATGCCCTGAATGTGCTTCATTAATATTTATGTGTGTGTGTGTGCGCAGGGTAACTCCCAGTCTTCACTAGTGTTCAGTCGACTGTTTCCTGATATCAAAGAGGAACCAGGACATGGTCCGATTATCCACCCAAGGTAAGGCCCAAAAATCCCATTGGCTCACATTGATGGAAAGTCAGAAGCCAAAAATAGGGATATGAATAGACTCGGGGATGGGCTCTACAGAGACAAGCGTCACTCATACCTTCTGCAGGAAATGACATGCTATGTTAATTTAGCTCTGCGGCGCATCGTCACTTGTGAACCCAGCTCTCTGGACATTCGGCTGCGCTGCACGTGTGTGACCGTGACGGTGTATGTGTTGTTTTTGCAGTTACTACCTGTACACGTACGATAAGATGGTGGCCCCAAACGTGTCCCTGCAGAAGGAGGGGGACGTGAGCCATGAGGTTCTGGGGGCGCTGCTTAAACAACACTACAGTCGGAGAACACACCCCCACGACAACCAGCCCCCTATAGGTCAGTACACACACACACAAACACACACATTTACTCAGCACCAATCAAGTCTATAGGATTAAACCTTTTTAGCACTAAATGAATGACTCCAAGCAGAGGTGTGTGTGTGTATTCATGAGACACTGTGAAGGTCTGTGGAGGTCAGAGGTTCAGGGACACAGATGTGGTTGACTTACAATACGGCCGATGGGCCGCAGAGCGTCTCGCTGCTGATTAATACAACTCACATTTTATAGTTGCCAGTAAAGAGAGGGAATGAAAGAAGCTGCTGTCCCTGCGTGTCAGATCGCAGTGGAGCGCTGGGGGAGGGTCTCTGGTTTTCACCGCAGCACAGCTCTCCCACCTCCCTTTAATGTCTCTCTCTCTCTCTCTGTGCCCTACTCTTCTTTGTACACTTTCTTCATCTTCTCTGTATCCCCTCTGGCCCCCTCTGCTCCATCTCTCTCTCTCTCCTTCATCTTTCTCGCATGCTTTCATGTACCCATTCTCCATTCTGTCTCTTCATGCCTCCATTCATCTCCTCCTTTTCCATGTACTTGTCTCTCATCCCGCCTCCTCCTGTCTCTCTCCCTGCATTTTTCTCTGTTTCCTCCATGTGCTCGTTTTTAATCCTGGCTAGATTTTTTCCTTTCTCTTCTGTGTCGCATTCCCCATCCTGGCTCCCCCTTTTTTCCTCCCTTCATTTTTCTCTTTTTCTACCATGTTCTCATTCTCCACTCCCCCCGTCTCTCTTCTTTGCTCTCTCTCTCTCTCTCTCTCTCCCTCCTGCTCTTCGTCTCTGACTCATTCGGGTGTGTGTGAGAGTGACAGACAGGTCTTAGTCACAGTTGAGGCTAGCAGCAGAGTGAGGCTCTTGTTCTGCTCTGCAGTGCCCGACCCGCAGTCTGCCTGTCCTACATTTAAATGAGCTGAGCCTCTCTCCTTCTGTCCCTCTGGACTCACGTATTGCTCATCCAAACACGCTGCTGTTTTGCCGGTGTGTGTGATTTGTATGTAGACTGTATGTGCACAACTGGAGATCTCTCCGTTTGCCTGTGGTCGTGCCTTTGCGTCACGTTAAAAAAAAAAACTTCTGAGAAATTCTTCCCCCCGTTGCCTCACGTTTCAGTGTGATATCTCCAGCGTCCTCAACACACTGACCTTCAAAGAAAAACACCCACAGAGAATTAGTCACACAGACTTTCAGCCCGTGACAAAGAGAAGGTGTGTGTGTGTGATCCTACCGAGACTTTAACTCTGTTCCTCCCTGTTCCTCAGATTCTTCCTTGTCTCCGTCCTCCGTAGCTGAGGAGGCCAAATCCCAACATGCGGACGAAGCGCACGAACGCCGCCAGCCTCCTCCGCCGGTCGCCATGGAGACAGGCCGGGGTGGCAAGCATCACGCCCCCACGGCGGGCAGAGACAACGCAACGGAGGACGACAAGGACAAAATCATGCTGGAGATCGTGCAGATGTACCAGAGACAACAGGAGAAGCTCAACTCCACCCTTCAGAAGCAGCTGCAGCTGGAGATGGTGAGATCATCAGACTCTGTTCTAAACCCTAGCCAGCTGCCTCACTGCCTGCTGTCTACTTAGGTGTCTACCTTTTAAGAACCCCTTGGAACCATGATGGAAGCTCAGAAATGACAACACTCTAGGCTGCAACCTAGTTTGGGGTTACTCATGCGTGTGGTGTAAATAGTGTTTCTTAGTAAAGCTCACAAGAGAGCGCTAACACGGTTGATATTAGCGGAGTCTGACTTTAACATGCTAACATTTACTATATTATATTATACAAGTACACAACCGTACAATCCATTGAACAAACTGTACATGTCACTACCCCTCACAGCCTAGAAATTTTTATCTAGTAAATTTAGTCCATAAGCCTAATTCCATTACACGGCAGATACTCAGATAATATCACATCAGTGTTTGTGATATTACACGGCATCTACGTGTCATTGTATATTCAAAATTGACATTTTCCTCGTCTGTATCTGTCGTCTTTGGTTCAGATTTGCTCTTCGCAGTAACTGCTTTACTGCATCTACAAAAGCGCATGTGATGCTGTCTGTAGATATTGCAGGAGATAGCAAAATGTAGAAGGTGGGGGGATAACTATGATGTCTAAAAAGCTCCTCTAAATAGGCAGCTCACTAGGATTTGGAACAGAGCCAGAGAGATGAACTAGTTGTGCATGTCTTGCATGGTGCTATGGAGAGAGAAAGAACAAGAGAAAATTTGAGAGAGAGAGAAAATGTGTGAGAGAGAGAGAGAGAGAGAGAGAGAGAGAGAAAGAATGTAGTGAGAGTGAGAGTGAAGGTGAAGGCCAGAGCAGGATGAAATATGTTAACGATAGAAGTTTATCAGCCCCCTGCAAACCCGCAACCTTTGACGCATGTCTTGATGTCGGTGTGCAGGAGCTGGAGGCGGTGCGTGGGGGCGAGGCAGCCAGGCTGAGGGAGTTGTCTGCGGAGCAGCTGGAGCTGCAGAGTGAGTTGGAGGCGGTGCACACTGAGCATGCTCAGAGGCTGGGGGAGGTGCGGCAGGAGCAGAGGCAGCTGGAGCACCGACTGGAGCAGCTCAGACAGCAGAGCTGCGCCTGCCAGCCTAAAGACCAGGAGGCACAGTATAATGCGCAGGTAAATGCGACAGTCACAGCAAACAGACAAAAAACATGTTGGTATAAAATGATATAGAAATGCAACAGCCCAGTAAAATAAAACCCACATTAAAGCTTCATGGACTAAATGCAACAGAGCTGCATGTCGGCGCAGCTCATCTGTGTGTGGGAGTGATTCAGTAACAGACTGCATCAGATGCAGAGACGGCGAACGCTGCTGTGTGCATTTTAACTGCTCAGTCACATGATGCAGCGATTCTCAAACCCAGATGAAGCATCCAGTCTGATCAAACACCAACCAGCCTGTCAGTCCACGCGCTGACACAGAGCAAAGATGTGCACAAACCGTAGCAATAAATTGCACAGATTAATTTATATTGTGTGTATATATGTATGTACGTATGTATGTATGTATTACGTATAATATTGTGCATTTTAATGTAGCGATAAACAAATAACAGTTTAGCAGTCATTTTGCAGTATTTACAAAGTTCAATAGTTCTGAAAACAAATACAACATTAATTGTCATTATAATAATAATAACTGATATTTTTCTGCATGTTTTTAAGCAATTGGACAATTAGCACATTTATTGCACCAATACTAGAGTTTTACTGTTTACTGGGTAGATTTAAAGCTTTAAAAGAAATTTAAGGTCCGTCTGAGGTAAATAGTCATTGTAGTAATTTCTAACTCCCTGCATTTCTGCATGCAGTTATGCGAGCTGCGTTGCCGTCTTGAACGTGCCGAGGCAGAGCGACAGGAACTGCAGGACGAGCTGCGCAGAGAGCGAGAGGCCAGAGAGAAGCTGGAGCTCATGATCTCGCAACTTCAGCTGCAAATGGCGCAGTCTGCCACCAAAGGGAGCCACGGCAGCAGCCCTGTCCAGCCCCCGACCCCCTCCGCCAGCCCTCAGTCCCAGTACTCCCCCTCTTCTCCGGCCCCTGAGGTAACCTCTGGCTAAACTCTTCCCCCGGCCCCTCCGCTCACCCCCTCTGTCGCCTATAGCTTGGGAATACGCTCCCTGTCCGCTCCCTGCAGATTCCCAGACAAACAAAACAAGCCCTCTTCAGAAACAGAGCAACTCTCCCTTAACTTTCCCATTTGTGTCTCGCAGCCACAAAAATACCTGATGTTTGTCTTTAATTTAAAACGACTTTTTTGTCACCTTTTCATCTTACCCTCGACCAGTGATTAAGCATTTGTCTGGATGTATGTGTTTGTTTTAATTTATAATCGTGCTGAGAAGCTGATTGGACGCAGGGGCGGCGGTTCTTTAAGACTCGGCTCCTCTGAGCTCAGAATCGCAGTTGAACTCTTCCTGTCCAAACTCTTGTGAGTGGACCGACTCCACAGGAAACTGCTGGAACTCGCTGTAATACTACCTGTCACTCAGAACCCAGGACGTCGGACGTCATGATGCCAAACGCCCCGCAAGACGCAGAGATGTTTACCTTATTTGTTTTGTCACATCTTGCTAAAAAATGGGAGTATGTTTCTGTAGATCAATGTAAAAAGTATCAGTGAAACATTATTGTATAAATCTTTACACCATTCTTGAATGAAAGTGATTCAAAAACGTAGATATGCCCCTTTTTGAACCTTACTGGGTTTAAATTCATACCCCACCCTTTTCCTTCCATTTTTCCTTCCCTCCTTTTTGGACTGCAGTTTGTCTTTCAATCTGGTGTGGATTATGTGTTTCCTGTCTGTACCGTTGAACCTTGTACAGGCTGGTATATGACAAACAGCTCAGTTCATTCCTGTGCGATGCGGTCAGCAAAGACTCACGTTGGCCCTCTGCTGGACAGAATAAACACACGGCCTGCATTTCACCACAGGGAACATCCGCAGTTGTACGATCTGAGGTTTAGGGTACAGTGCAGTTAACTGCTAACATTTCTGTTGAAATGTATATCTAGCATAAAAAACGTCTAAATCTTTAAATTACCATTTATACCAAAGTCTGCCTCAAAAAAACAGCTCGTATGTTTCATTTAATAACCCAAATTTCTTCAAGGATACATTAGTAGGGCGAATAGAGAGATACAGATAGAAAGATACAGAGCTATTTAATTATGTCACAATCTCCCACAATGTATTGCTCATTTAAAGTTATTTTCTTGGCTGTGTTTGTGGTAGAACTGATAAATACCTGCAGTCGTTCATCCTGAACGCTGAGTTCCAGCCGGTTGTCACGTGGCGGCTGTTGTGCCGGTTTCCAGCCTCTTTCATTCCTCTGTGTCATTATTCTGGTTGACTGAACAAACAGGTCTGGCAGAGAGAAGGAAAACAGAGGGAGGCCACGAAAGGAACATTAAGGGACCGATGCTGTCATGTTAGCTTCCAGTCACTGTAGATGAAGGGGGGGGGTTTGTCTCCGTAGAATGGGGCAGCTGCCACTAATGCCCTGCCCCCCCCCCTCATTGCCCAGCCATACGTCAGCTGTGTGTTTGCTCTTGTCCGGTAGAAAGCGCAGATAAATGAGCAGAAAGAAAAAAAGTAACTGTTGTTGCCAATCGAGTTTTTTTCTTGGTGTATTTTCTTGCCCGTGGGTGAAAATAACAGACAGAAAACATTCACGTTGTACATATAATAATGGCGTATGTGACATTCCACTGTGCACAGCTCATAGATGTCAACAGCAGCCGTCGGCGGCTGTTTCACGCTGATGTGTACAGTGCAAAACCTCTTAAAATTACGGAGGAAAATGTAAAGAAAATAAGAAAAACACCCCGACTGATGTGAACACATCCAGCAATGAAGAATCAAAATCAAATCTGTCCCGAAACCAGGACTAGACTGTAAATGAGTGCTCTGTTATTGTTAAAACTTTCTTGGAATTATTCAGAAATTATTTAATGTATTAACTAATAAAGATTTATATACACTTTGTACATACAGTAGTCATTAATATATATACTAAATTCTTATAATCTTCAAAGTTTTCGATCACATTTTGGAAGGCCGGCTGTAGCCCGAACTCTATTGTTTTGTCTAAAGGACCTTGAGTGGCTGTTAATATTGTGAAAGGTGGTGTTGGGGTGGATGCATGATGCTGTTTCACTCACCGGGGAGCCTGAAAAGTGAAGCATGCTGTCTAGTGTGTGCCGGGTTATTGGGACACACTGCGATTGAGAATCTGGTGATATTTTGATGGTGTTAAGCTTTTCTTCCCCCCGTTTTGGCTGGTGGACAGCTTTTCAGTTCAATATATGATAAAAGAATATTTAAAAAAGGGAGTGAAAAATGCATGTATTGTTAGCTATATTGTTATGCTAAACACAAATGAGTTATTGCAGAAATTGTTTTTGTATTTTCTCTCTCACACAAGCTTTCAAAGAAACGTTTCTTCATATTGTCTGAAAAATTAGTCTTTACGTAAAGGGGCACAAATGTGCTCGGGAGCCTGACATAAATATGCTGGAGATTTTTGATATGAGAGCCAGTGTGTGTCAGTAAGCAGATGAGATTGTTTACTGAAAAGAGTGATTTTTTTTTCTGATACTATGTGCAGTTCCTTTGTTTCTCTCCTTAAAGATTAAGAGATTGTAGCATTTGTTTTGGCACCGTATGGAAAGAAAACTCAACCGTGTGCCGACTACAATTTCTGTACAATCAGTGTTCGGTTTGTTTTTTTCACCACAGTTACCTCTGTAGCAGCCAGTTTCAATGCTGTTTTTGATAGGTTTGGATATTCGGTGTATTTCTGAAGCTTTCTAGAGTAAATAAACCTTTTCGTTTTTAACAATTCTATGAAACATGTAAATTGCATTTTATACACACGGGGGCGCTGTTTATCTTCTATGTAGAATGCTATGTATAAAAATGAATTCTGGGCATAGGAATACGTTTCTCTTTAGACTCGTAAAGTAACGAAACTGTTTTTGGCTTTTGCAGTGTTAGCAACTGAATGCAGAAAACACTGCACATATCTGACGGCTGCAAATAATGCTAAGTATCTGATGTGTATAGGCCTGGTATAATATAATTAGCAAATATGTACCTTAACAAAGCAATCTAATCGTTTTCCAACAAGACTATCCTGTATTTTGCAATATAGAGAAAAACAAATATTTAAAATTTACGGGGGGCAACGGATATCGTCTCTCCCTTAAGCTGATTCAGTACCAATAACAGGAAAAAGATTAATATTACAAAAATAGAGCATTTTTATAACGGTTGTAGTACACTAATGGCTACCTACCAGCACAGCATGAGTCCCATAATCTAAACACAATATTTGATCACCTTTTTCTAACGTGTAGCTGAGACATTGCTACTGCTAAAATCAATGCTTCTTTTGATAACGCACTCAAATCAACACTGTTGTGACGCCTTTACGACTTTTGTAAACGGCAAAGATGTTTTAAGTTGCTATTCCGAAAAACGATACGCAGCATTTGTGTGTATCAAGACTTCTATTGCCAAGCTTACAGTCTGTTAAGAGGTTTTTGCTCTTGCATGGAAATGAGACATCGCTCTCCTACCTCATGTTGTGATATAAGATGTTTTCTAAGGCAGATGACACATCTCGAATGGTTTATCATGATTGATATTTACTAGTTAAATACATGTACATGCTTTTCGCTAATACCTCAGTTGTATCTAGTGTTTTTTTGTTTATTTCCCCAATTTCAGATCATGTAAATATATATTGTATAGACAATGAACTTGGATTAAATTCAAGTAAAGTTCTGTAGTGTCAAACTCCTTGTGTCGTTGTGTTTTTTGCATTTTTTGTTTGGTGGGTTCAGCTATCAGCTAGTCTGGGTTTTGAATCTGAACAGAAAATTAACAAAGGAAAATATCACATCATCACATTATCATCTGTACAATACATTGTGTGTAATTTAGACAGATACTAACATACAATAACATTCATATAACATTAATTCAATGAACACATTCTGCAAAATTTAGTGTTTATGTTTCTTCTTTTAAGCACATCTAAAGATTTGAACATTTATATAAGTTACTAACCGTTTACTTATTACAGGGCAAAGTGCTTTATTTGTACAACCTAACCTTTGTTTCTAGGTGAGAATCCTGGACACACCTGTTCTCCTGACACACCTGATTATAATTTCTTGTCTAAATCATGTACCTTGGTCACATGATCAAAGTTTTTGATAAGTTTGAATGTTTGCTGTGTTGATGGTATTTTGGCAGGACACACACGTTTTTGCCATTGAGCAAACTGTGAGTGTGACAGAGCAAAAAACGCCATAAACTGATGTGAAAATAAAACCCTGGAGAAACCATGTTTACCCTGTAGGCCAGTTTTCCTCTGGCTTTACAGCATGAAAATAAAGTCAGTGTTTGCCTTGTATTAGGTACAAGTCATGTATCAACAGACTCAACTCAGTCTTTGCTAGCAATATTCTGAAGAAAAGGATGTTGGTTTTTCAACATCAATGACAAACACAAAACCAAACTGTCAAACCTGTCTTTGGGTTGGGCCATAATAGCATCTAGTAAAGAAAAGGTCATATTGCCGGTTCCATTATAATAATGTAAAACTCTCTCCCTGCCCTGTATGTTTTTCCATGCCAGCAAACCTTAATGGGTTGCGTTTATTTGCATAGAGAGAAACAATCTCATCTGAGAGCTGTGTAGAAGCACAATGCAATATTACAGCACGGTTTACACTAATGCTGTTTGTAGTAATTGTACCTCATCTGTATAATTCAGCTGAATGACATCAAAGCTTAACAGGCCTGATGTTTTACAAGACAAGAAGCAACAAGTTGTGCGCAAACACACTTCTTTAAAAGAATTAAAAAAGAAATTCACTTAATTCCTCAAGTTCCTCAAAGGAACTTTTAAATTAAAGGTGACGCCTGAGTGACTTAAACGTGTCCTCTGTCTTTTTCTGTTTATAATTCCACCCTTCAGTCTCATAAACACAACAAAAAGACCAGGAACAGAATCCATCTGTTATTGTATTGTTATTGGAATTGAACGCAAGGGAGCGGCTGCACAGAACCGCAGTGATGGAGAAGCTGTTGAGGAAACACAACCAAACTGCATTCATTTGCAGGTGTCCATTCATCTCTGTCTGCAGAAACGGGTAGAGGATCATCAGAATTAGAAAGGGCGCCCAAGTGCTGAGGAAGGCATACATTACCTGCCTCAAACAAACCAAACAGCCCTGCTCAGTTTGTGAGGAATGTTGAGACACACGTGCTCTTGGTTTCCGACAAGGTGCGAATGAATAGAGAATGACACAGGTGACATGCAATAACAAAACGCTGAGTACCTGCTTGATCTGAGAACTGTAAAACAGGTGGCACTGGAACTCCTTAAATCCTAATAATGAAACCACATCAGGGACCCAGAAAACATACAAAGTTGCGAGGGTCCAAAGGAGACACACTCCTGCAGTGTAGGCCAGCTTGTGCGCAGAGGTTGTGTGTGCTGGAGATAACGTCCAGAAATGATCTAACACCATGAGGAGGAACACTGGCCAGTGCAGAACCCCGTAGATAAAACAAGCAATCTGGAGAAGAACACAAGCATGGTGACCGGTGAGACGCCAGCCTGAGATGTTGAAGTCTTCCAGGTAGTAAATAGCAGCCATGAGAAAACTCAAGCAACTATCAATCAGTGCCAACGAAACACAAAAGAAACCGGAGAGGGAACGGCTCACATAGTGGCGCTGTACCAGAACAACCACCCAGTTGATCAGAGTTTTCAGGCACTGTGAGAGCAGGAGCGAGAGGAACGATGCATCCATGTTCAGACATAATCCGAGATTAAAAACACCTACAAGGAACAAGTCTTCTCAAAGTACAGCAACCTGTTCCACACTGAAAAGGTTCACACAAACTGGCAGTAAGACACACCCTGCTGGGAAGTACAGGCCATACCTACTAATAAAATGAATAGCCTGCTTTGGTTAATTATTACTGAAGAAACATATACTGTGTGTGGATATATCTTTTGTTTCAACTTATGTAAACAAAAAGTGGTCATTGGTTTAGTCTGTTTGTGTCTATAATCCCACTTCTTTTAAAATGTTTTCCATTGGAAAAGGTTGGAAAAGGGTGCAGCACTGGACATTTTAAATCTTGAAGCAGCCTTAACATGTCACATAAATCAATGTAATAAATTAATAGATTGAATAAAATATTGCATTTAATGTTGCTGTAAAATAAAGTAATGGTTAAACAAATACTAGTTATGCTTTTATCTTACGTTCATTTTATATTGTGTAAATAGTGTTTATAGTTTTAGGTCACTTTGTACCCTTGAATCGACATCTTTATGACCCAGCAGAAATTCTGCAAACCCGACACCTGCTTTTCAGCAAGGACTCAAACTCGTGTTGGACATATTTGTATATTTGTATATAAAAGTGCATGTAATGTTTATGTTTATGGTTAAACTTTATGTTCAAAGAACTATATCAAAGTACAACATGTGAACCACATCTTTGCTTAAGTCCGTTTGTGCAACCAATGGTCTGTTGGTTAAAGCATTTGCCCAACTTTAGTTAGTTAGTTATGGTTTCACAAGGGACTTTTATTGTATCACGAAAGATAAAAAAAGATTAAAGGCCAAAAGAAAGAGAAGAAAATGTATAAAAGTGTATAAAATATATCGCTATTCATTTTACGGTCATTACAAGTTGCGACAACAGACAATATTGTCACTGGTTTATTTTTATGTTGTAATTATTTTAACATTTGCTATTATTATAACTCTTATTATTATTATTAGTGATATTAATTCCCTTTTTATTTCTTGTTAAGACGTTTTAAGAAACGTCGACACCAGGAAATACAAGCTGCGCTGTTTTTATCAGCGGGGAGATTCTGCGCAGATGCGCTTTATAAGCGCGTCCTCGTGATGCTGGTCGGGCGGCCCGTGATTTTATCAAAACATTACAGGGAAATAGTGTCGCTGTCGGGACACGGTAACGCAACCCGGTGTTTCATTTGACAGCGACGAGAGGCTGTAAAGAGGAAGTTGCATCGCTTTCTTTGCGGCGTTTCCTGTCGTGTGGTAAGCGCCGGGGAAGCGCGTTGCGTTTAGCTCGCGGCGCTAACGTAGCGGCGCCTCTTCCTCAGCGTTTTAATGTCGCGTGTCTTCTGTGCGATGTCAGGTACAGCGACTGCTTGTGTGTCTCTTTAAATGCACATCGTTTTAGCTTGTTGTCATGTCGTCCACCTTGGCGATGGCTTGGCGATTACGGGCTGCGTTCGTCACCATGAGCCGGTTTTATTGTTGGTGCTTTTCTATGCATTTATATTCAAAGTAGCTTCACAGAAATGTCGTCGCGCACGTGAAACTGTGATAAGAAAAGCACAAGGAGTTTTGGAGGTCAACAAACTGTAATAAGTGTATGTTGCTCTTATATAACGTAACTGCTTGTCATTGTAATAAGTCTGATCCAGGCGGAAATGTGAAGCAGCCAATGAGAGCCTAGAACAGACCGGAAATCCTTCAATACTGTTAGTTCAGGACGAAACTCGAGAAAACTTGAGTAACTAGTTAATAAAATGCCTAAAAAACAGGTTGCAAATGGTTTTGGGTGCAGCTACAACGTTAAACCTTAAAGATAACATTAAACCAACATTAAAATAACGTTTATTTAGAATTGTCATTAATCACAACACATGTTATAAACACTGTATATATATATATATATATACGTGTGTGTGTGTGTGTGTGTGTATAGTGCCATATATATTTGTCAATTGTATGTTTGGATCTTTTAATACAATTGTGTATTTTTTGCCCTTTAAGAATGGAGGGAATAGAGGAGAGACTTTGCTCCAGAAAGGCAGAAGAAGGCGGAAATTGCAGCACTTCTGTCCGTTCATACAGGCAGCAGGAGAGGCAGGGAAAACCTCCAAGGAGACGGAGGGAAGTGAAGAGGTCCGTTCGGAGACCAGAGTGTCCAGAACACCTGTCAGGGTCAAGTGATCAGCAGCGCGGAACAGAAGCCTCAGTATCCGCGGAAGAAACTGCAGAGAATTCCACCAACAGATGGGATAGATGCAGGTATCCAACAGTTAATGCATCGTTTGACTGGATTGATGTTTTCAGGGTTGTGCGGTTATATATCTGAACTGCTTTTGTTCCAGGCGAGGGCACTTTTTACATGGACCATACCCAGCCACTCACTTCGGACCTAAAGCTTGCGTGCTCCCCAATCCGACCTCAATCATGTAAGTGTCCAATCAGGTCCACGTTAGGAAAAGATGAAGTCACGTCTGTATGTTGTTACTGTTTAATCTTAAAGTCAAATAAAGGGTTGGCCAGAGGAGTGATAAGACGACGTGGTTTGTGTTGCGATTGGTCGCGGTCGGTTTGTTGGTTGCAGCTGTGTGAAAGCTCAGTTAGGTGCTGCTGTGGGAGTCACCGCTTCTGCTAGAAATGATACCCCCCTTTTAAATGCCCTGAAACGATGCCTGCCTTGAACCCCCAGGGACAACAGGAGGAATGCAAATGGTAACGTGAGGTTTCATGGTCTGTTTGAGGCTTTGCTGTGTGATCACAGGGTTGGTTTTTGATATCTGATTTTGCTGAACATGTTGTTTTGGTATGAAAAATATGTTAGTTTTGCTTCACAAAACTGGGTATCAAATGTAGAATTATGATCAGAGCTAATCTCAAAATTTTACAGAGTCTTAATTTATACGAAATACTTTGGAGCTTTGAAGCTTTGATTTTCCAGCATGGTCATCGTTTAAAACATGCAGCGTGTAGTACAGATTAAACAAAATACTTTACATAAGGTTTAGCAACTATTGCAGTCATTACTCAACTACAAGTTAGCAATGCAATCTTGTCATTCCTGTCACTCATATAATTCCTGTCTGTGTAGAACTGATTTCAGTTCAGTGTTCTCAAACCCTAACACAAAAGCAAATATGTTGACCAACTCGTTTCATTTTTCAGTACCGACAGTTATCTGATTTTACAGCTGTCTTTACAGTGCTTACGATCCTGACCATGACTGTTTATTGCACAACAGGTTTAGGCGGGGTAAAGTGCATGCGCTGTTGTCAATGACGAGTGCATTTTTGGTGTAGAACATGTTTGCCCACACTTCTCTTTGCACTCACAGGCACATTCAGGATCCAGCCAGCCAGCGGCTCACATGGAACAAACCCCCGTCCAACGTCCTGGTCATCAGGAAGATCAGAGACGAGGGCCTTCTGGAGCCGTTTAAAGAGCTGTGCAGGTTCCTCGTTGAGGTAAGCCAGGCAAAACCTAAAGCAAAGGGCACTAGAAGTTGATTTACAGGTTAATCATTGAGATACCTTTTGTTTGTTAAAAACTATTACCTGTATTACTCATAGAAACATGCTAGGATGGACTGGGAATGTTCAACACAGCACCAGGACCAAAATGTTCAACTAACCAATTGGCTGTTACTGCTTTCAGGAGAAACATCTGATGGTTTATGTGGAGAAGAAGGTTGTGGACGATGCGGCTCTCTTTCAGGATGAATCATTTTCAGCCATTCGCAATCAGCTGTGCACATTCAGAGAAGGTAATACAACCTCACACTGTATAGTCAGGGCTCGCATATAATGGGATTTGCATAAAACTCCATTAACCAATGAAGTATGGCTTGCATTAGGAAAATGAGGGATGTCATTGTATTATTTCAAACAGGGTATGATGACATCTCGCACTGCATCGATCTGATCATTTGTTTGGGTGGAGATGGGACTCTGCTGTACGCATCTTCACTTTTCCAGGTATTTATATCTCATCCCATCTGCTGCTTATTCTCAGCTGCCCTCCGACGAATGTTTGCTGAGCTCCTCACGCATGCTGAGGAAATTTGAATATTCAAACGTGAAACAGTAGAGATTAGTTTATGAATCAAATTGGGATTTATCATCACATTGGTTTGCATTATTTGTTTAAGGGCAGTGTTCCTCCGGTCATGGCCTTCCATCTGGGCTCCCTAGGATTTCTCACACCCTTCAAGTTTGAGTCTTTTAGGACGGAGGTGGATAAAGTGTTCGGAGGTACAGTGAAGTCTAGTACAGATTAGTAGTTTTTGTGCACACAGTGCACAAGGAACAGTGCACACCAAAATGAAGATTTCCCATCATTTTCTCGGCCTCATTCCAAACCTGTCTGTGGAACGCATAAGAAGATATTTTGAGAAATGTCTGAGTGGTTTGGTGCAATGGAAGTAAATGGGTGCCAATGTTCTTCAAAATATTTTCCTCAGAAGTAAAAAAAAAGGTGTGAAGTGAGTAAATGATGGAAGAGTTTTAATTTTGGGGTGAACTGTTCCACAATGTTTTTGGTACTTTAAAGGGTTTCATTGAAGCACATGTGTCTGACTGTTGTAGGCAATGCTGCCATCATTCTGCGCAGTCGTCTGAAAGTGAAGGTTTTGAAAGGCATGTTTCAGAGGAGCGAGAATGAGGAAAATGGCATGATGCCTCATAACCACATAAACAATGAGGCAGGCAAGATCACCCTACAGTTACAGGTGATGATGCATCAGTACACACAAACAAGTTATTCCAGTGTTATTATAAGGGTTGAGGAGACATGGTGATGAACTAAATGTTAAAGAGTTACAGGGTCCTAAAGAGCAGACCTTTAAGCAGAGGATGTATTCAATCTCATTGGTCATTGTTTTGTGTATGTATGTGTCTCTGTGTGTGTGTGTTTGTTTCTCTGTGTGTGTGCAGGTGCTTAATGAAGTGGTTGTGGACAGAGGGCCGTCCTCCTACCTGTCTAACGTTGACCTTTATCTAGATGGACGTCTCATCACATCTGTACAGGGAGACGGTAAGAACTGATGATTTGTTTTCTGTCACTTACATTCCAGCTTCATTAATGCTTTATTCAAACAGTGTTGCTAAGTTCCTTGTTCCTGTTAAAAGGGAAGTTAAGTTCCAGTTCTCTCCAGTGCTGTTTTTCCTGTGGTTAATGTTTGAACAAGTTGCTAAATTCATTGAATGATGAAAGGCTGACGCAAGACGTTGTAACATGAGCACAACATAAACTGACAGATTGTAACTTTTATAGAAATTTAACTTTGGCAGAAAATTAAATTTATGAATGATATCTCATTGTGTGTGATGTGCTGTTACTTGAATCAAACATACTTGAAAGAGAGACCCAATATTAGACCTGTTCTTTGGTTGGCCAGTTGCTGGAACCTGCTCGGAACACCTTATCACCTGCCTAGCAACACCTTGACAACCACTCCCAACACTCTAGCCTGGGTGTTGATGGCAGCAGAAGTTCATCTTGGCACTCGATTAGTTTTCCCTGCCTTTTTCCTCAGCAGATTTCACCATGTAGTCTTTGTTGTTTTTGCTTCACACAAGACTATCCGCCATGAAAATAAATGTAAATGTGTGGCATGTTTCTGTGCAGGTGTAATAGTTTCCACCCCCACGGGCAGCACAGCCTACGCCGCCGCCGCAGGAGCCTCCATGATCCACCCCAACGTACCTGCCATTATGGTCACCCCCATCTGCCCCCACTCGCTCTCCTTCAGACCCATCGTGGTGCCGGCCGGAGTCGAGCTCATGGTAAGAACAAAGAGGGCTTGTGAGAAACGCCTCTTAACGTTTTGCATATTGCATTGAAAGTGAAACAGCATTTGCCAAACAAAGAAGTTGCTTGTGGAATTAGGCGTGTGGTTCAACCTCAGCATTCTGGTCCTTGATATGAGAACTGTATTTATTTCTGCTTTTCAGATAATGCTTTCACCTGATGCTCGCAATACTGCCTGGGTGTCGTTTGATGGCCGGAAGAGGCAGGAAATCCAACATGGAGACAGGTGTGACTCCAAACCTTCAGTCCTAGTGACAGCAGCTGTATTTAGTTAGGAAAATCAGTGTCAACTGTATCCATAGAATCAACACTCAACGTGTAAAGTTGATACCTAATACAGTTCCTAGCGAGTGTGGTAGCAGTTAGCGGGTACTTAAGGTTAAACTACAGTTTAAGCAGCAGTGTGGATAAAGTACGAGAACAAAGCAGTAAATCTCTCATTTTCATCATCATAGCTGTACTGATTGCGATTTATGGTTTCTGAAAATGACTTTGCTGTTGAGTTCTCAAATTCTCTTTTTGTTCCCCGCAGCATTAAGATCACAACCTCTTGTTATCCGGTTCCTTCGATCTGTTGTCACGATCTGGTGTACGACTGGTTTGAGAGTCTGGCCGAGTGCCTTCACTGGAACGTTCGCAAGAAGCAAACCCACCTCACGGACATCAGCGATTCTTCAGAGACTGAGAACTGAGACGTCACCGTCGAAACAGAACCACACAGTCTGTTTACTACACATTCCACAGTTTCACATTTCTTTTCTGAGGTACAGTCTTGTAGAACACTTCACCTGCGCACGTTCTAGATGAGACTTTGTAGGAACATTTTTACAAAAATTAGGTAAAAACTGGTGGCTAAATTGGGGCAGAAATGTTGTGTAATGTAACATTTGACGTACATCCAAGTCAGTCAGGATTATTAAATGGTGGTCAACAAGATCAAAAGCCAAATATTAAGCATGAAATGTTTCTGTTGTGTGAAACTTTGAAAGCGTCTGTTTTCTCAGGGCCTATTAGTGGCATGTTTGGACCTATAGTGCAATATGGAGTTTAATAAAGTACACCTGCTGACTGATGAAGAACTTCAGACCTGGTGCTGATGTTCTGCTAGATGTGTCATTATATACGGCTATGTTGGTTAAACCTTAACAAGCAAGTACACATTGTAGCAGGAAATGTGATTTTTCCACCTTAATAATTTAACTTTTTCCTGTTTGGCAGGTTTTTATATCACTGACACCTGCTGTTCTTTGTTCTTTCTTTTAGTAGAATTAAAATGAAAACGGCTTCCTGAATGCAAAGTATTTCAGTGGTATTTTCACAAGTATTTTGGACTGTACTGTCCCACCCACATTGATCTAAAACATTGTGTCCCTCTGGTGGATAGTATAAGTTGTACAGCTATGTGAAGGGGCCGCATTTCTCAAACTAACATCTTTTCAGCTTCATATAACCACTAATAGCGTTTTAACCGCGACACTCACTGCCGCTTAATTCATTTCACAAAAGCATTGCGCTTCAGTATCACGTTACAATATCACATTATATTAAAGAGCTAGAATATCTAAATCTATTTAGGCTTTTTATTGTTTACATTGTAATGTAAATAGATGCTATAATGTATCCATTCTATTTGTAACGTTTAAATAAATACATTGATCCTTTAAATTTTGAACTTGTGGTGTTTTTTTGTTGTTGAATGTTTGTGCCGAATGTTTTATAAACTTTTGTACCTAGAATAACTTCCTAATAAAATGCACCTTTTTAAATGACTGCTGTAATTCAAATGTTACATCTGGTACATAACCTAATTTTTCTATGATGTTTTGATGTCTGACTGGGACAAGAAAGCGAGACAAGCATCCGGCGTTCTATATTTTTATTGCAATGAAAGAATACATTTACACTTTTGGACAGACATTTAAATTATACTCCAGATATTGCAAGAAGACAGTCGTTGTTATTTATCCAAATACAGACAATTTATTAGTTGAAGACACGCTGACCAGATTTAAAAAAAGATGGGATTTTAATTTGTCTAAAAATGTGCATGATTTAAAACCACATTTGTACATGGCAGACTGATACTTCGCTGCAACACCAATAACAATTGTTTTACCAATAAAAACTATGGATACACCAGCATGTTTGTCCTTTAATTGCTGGAACAGAAAACAAAAATGTTACAATGAAAATGGCTTGCAAATGAAACTAGCTATACCTTAGTAGTTACACCACGTAGTGCCCAGTCTACCCAGGTCTTCAAAGCTAATGACAATGAATATTACAAGTATTTCTACAGAAACACGAAGTCCGTCCATCTGCAGGTTCCACTGACAAGATCATCTATAAACGTTTAAATACCAGTTGATGAAACGTTCATTTGTGTAGCTTCCTGTGACCA
>JBAJNP010001851.1:0-55038 GCA_036877545.1 Yasuhikotakia modesta | reverse complement strand
ACACACACACACACACCAAATGAAGGTTAAAGGCTGATAGGAAGTAAAGCTTCTTGCTTGTTTCAAATGTAGAAATTCTACAGCTGAGTTTGAGCTTCAGTTCGCCATCCCCTCAGAAAACCAGCAGCTGGTTCGCTATACTCTAAACACAGAGATGGTTAAAAACGTCCTTCTGCAAAACTTCTATGACCAGGACCCAACAGCTGGAGACCACCTCTATGTCATTCCATCCTCACTCCGCATGGAAGGTGAGGAGAAACATGTTAACATAAAACAGCTTGTTTTCTGTTTTTTTAGTATATATAATAATCATTAACCTGGCCGTAAAGATAAAGGCGAAAACAAAAAAGAAATGTGTGTGTGTGTGGCACTATATATCCCTGTTAAATGTGTTTTTGTGTTTGTTTGCTTTTTCAGTTGGACCAATAAGAAGCTGAAGTAACGTGTGAACATATAGTTTTTTTTCACTTGTCCTGACAGATGAACATTTTAAAGTTAAAGGAGTTGTAGTAGAAAGACCAGTTCTTGAGGATCTGGGCTTTGAAAAGTGTTGCAGCTTTAGTTCCTAATAATTGTTTCAGATACTGACTACTGACAGCTGACTACTGACTACTGACCACTGAATACCAACAGCTGACTACTGACCACTGACTAAGGGTTTGGTGTATCTGTATGCTATATAACTGGCTTTTACATGTTTAATTTACTCCTGAAGTTGCCTTAAGACATGTGAACTTTTGTATATGTTCTTTTTGTAAAAATGATATATTTTGGACAATTTTTTTAAGGACATTTTCTTTAGGCATTCATGAGATTTTTAAGATGTTTTTAAAATAAATATTTTTGTGTCTAAAATAAAGTAATTTTATATCTCCATGAAAAAGATTAGTGTTATATATCACTCCCTCTGTACAGACTCTCTTTAAACAGTCAGAAAAGAACCAGTTTTCTTAGAGGAAGAGAGGGAGAAAAGGAAACGCAGACCTCCAGGACAAAACTAGAATTAGTTTTGTTACGTCAATGTTGGCTTGTTTATTAGGCCAGCAGGAGGTGCTAAAGTCTAGTGTTCAAGAATTTTCTAACATCAATGTACTGCATGTTTGATTTGTGCATGTGTACATGATTTGGTTTTAGCTGATGTTAAGATTTTCACATTTAAATTTTAAATTTACACTTAAAAATACAAAAAAAACTTCGTCATTTCAGACCAATCATGTCATTTCAGAAGGCATTGGTTAAAAACATGTCTTAAGTGATGTCATCAGCCTATTCTGAAGTCATTTTCCTGCAGTGATCACATGACACAACCGGTAAATAAATACATAATGTAATGTGAATACATAATGCAATGTAATATCAATGTGATATATTTTGATGACACTTGGTTCACATTGTTGCCACAAAAAAGATTAATACATGTGTGGTTGTGGCGTCACTTATTAAACTGTTAAAGCGGGTCAATCCTTCTTAGACGGTCCTGCACATCACTAGCCACTCTGGACAAAAATAACCAATCTTTATGAGGAGTGAACACACGCACTCCCAGAGCAGTGGGCAGCTATCCCTGCAGTACCCAGGGGTTAGGTGCCTTGCTCAAGGACAACTTCTCACTGCATACTGAAAAGCATGTTAAGGGTACTTTTATAGTATACTTTCATTCAGCTGAATTTTGATTTACCAAAAACCCATTGCATAACAGGAATCAGGACTTTTTGATCAAAAGCAATATCAAGGAAATTTTGCATGATATTGTGAAGATATTCACATTGTTAATATGTTAATAAAAGCCATAACAGCATAACTGTGGGCATTATAACATTTTAAAACAACATTTCAACAAACAACAGAAAGCATGAAAATAAGTGATCAAAAACTGTCCACAACTCTCGTGTATTCACTGCTTCAGAATCTGCTGTTGCAAGCAAAAATACATCTAATAATACATTGTTCTTAATTCACAAATGTCATGTTTGGGTTGTTGCTAAGTAACTCTTCATGAGAAGCAGAATGACAGCTATACATCAATTCTGGTTTCGCTTAGTTTCCTACATTATAATATATTTATGAAAGTGACATGTTTTTTTTGTCAGTTATGGCAACCCATACCCAAAAATAACCCACCCTTCTGATTACAAGCCTGGCTTACTTATCAGTAGGCCACAACTGCTGATTGAAAGGTGAAATGGTGCTTTGCAATCTAGTGCTTTCTGCTGTACACAATGACCATTTGCAAGGCCCAAATTTGCAAGAAGGTTTACTTAATTAACCAGCCTCATAGTGCTGCTTAAATCAGATTGGCACAGGCAGACTGTGTCTGTCCAATTAATCAAGTTTACCTCCTAATTTAATTCAATTTGTTTATATGTCCCAGATTTACACAGGTTACAACTTGCAGTAAGATGTAGGTGAATAATAGAATAGAGAATTATATGGACTAATGCACAGATCTAACGTGCATTAAATATGCTATGCTATCCCTTATTAATTAAAAAATGTGCAATATTTGTACTGTTACAATTTGTACTGTCTGTCACACAACAGGCAGTACAACTAGTACAACTAGTGAGGAAAACTTGCCCTCAAAAACACTAATGGAACACTAATAAAACTGGCCTGAAATGTTATATGAAATAGGGGGATTTAAGTTATAGATTATTAATAGAGCACATGTATGTGTCTGTAGTCAGAGCTACCAGGAATCTCAACAGAATCTGTTTTGGATTGTTAATCCTCTGAAGCAGATTTACTATAGCTGGAGTGCTGATCTTTGATAGACTGATTAATTTAGTGTCTCTCTGCAGGTTACACTTGATGTGTTCTTATAAGTGGATCATGCACATGTCCATGGAAGCTCATGCAGATCACAAAATAGGGTCACACATGGGTCAATTGTGTTGGCTAAACATGATTTTCACATTGTTATGGATGGTTCAAAGTTACGGGCAGTAAAACTATTTGACGTTACACATGCTTACTGTTTCTTGCTGTCCATAGTGATTATCTTCACTACTTAATTATAATTCTATATAATTTTTTATGTCTTTATCATTGTTTATTTTTTATAATAAATGTACCATGTCTAATAAAGTACTTCTGTGATATTTGCAATCATCTTATGTTGCAATGAAAATAAGAATTGAATTATTATAATGCTGTTTTTATAATGAGACGTAAAATATGTTTTCCTTTGTTAATAAGTAATTAATGTGTCAGAGGGATAATTACTTTCTTCAACACATCTATTTAAAGTTTCCAAAAAATGTTAGTAGGTTAGTAGGCTTTAAATTTAGCAAAAGTTTACTAAAACTAAATCCTTAATCTATTCTCACTCTTAGTTATGTTTCACACCAAACCCTAATGGACTCAAATAGTAGCCTCCTGTCAGGGACTGTCAAGACCAGAATTCCTCCTTCCTCCCTTCCTCCCTCCTCATCAGACATACTCCTGGAAGAGCTAATTCCTTTATAAGGCTTTCCAACATTTCTCCTTTGTTTCCATGCATTGGCCAAAAATGTTCTTTGGTTCTAGGAAGGTGTTCAACAGTTATCCAATTAAAGGGTTATCTCTCCTTTTAGTAGCCTAGTCTTTAGCTTTAAGCTCTGCGCTGTCATCCACAGTCAATCCCAGATCAGAGTTTGGAAACTACGCACTCGAAGCACGACAACTGGACCGCTGGACTTCTGAATCTGAGAGCCCATCTCCAGGCTTCACACAAGAAGAGGTCCCTTGAGGAGTTATGGGTGCTCACGCATCCATGGATGAAGTCTTGGCTGAAGATATGCACCACTGGTACAACAAGTTCATGAGGGAGTCGCCGTCTGGTCTCATCACTCTCTTTGAGCTGAAGACCATGTTGCAGATGCAGGGCATGACCGAAGAGGCGAGTGGCTATGTGGACCAAGTGTTTGTCACCTTTGACATGGATGGGGTAAGAGATAAACCAAATGGTCTTTTTCACCAGAAATAGCAAATATTTAAATGGTTCTATGTCTTTAATTCATTGCTTCCCTCCTCAGGACGGATATATTGATTTTGTGGAATACATCGCCGCTGTAAGTCTTCTACTGAAAGGAGAGATAAACCAGAAACTGAAATGGTATTTTAAACTCTTTGACCAGGATGGAAACGGCAAGATTGACAGAGATGAAATGGAGACCATATTCAAAGTAAGGCACCATTTTGTCTGTACTGAGTGATGATCTGTTTGCTCTGATGCAAGACCACTAGTCTTATCAAGATTTCTGTTTTAAGCTTGCAGAGGTTAAGATTAGTTTTGGGAAAGTCATTTGTTTTTAATCCCAGTCTAAATCCATGATTGCACTTTGCTAACCAGCCTCATTTAGAAAATGCAGAATTACTAGACCTGTCTGTAGTACAGACGTATTCAGCTTAATTCAGGCTATATGTAAACAGAGAAGGCATAAATATAAAGAAAAAAACTACTGTTAAAAAGGTCATTCAATTTGCATTGTAAAATCTGTAGCACTGATAGGATCTCATTCTGATAATTGTCTGTAAAATAATTTTTAAATAGGAAGTTTTACTTTTAAAAGATGTTATTACTCATCTTCATTTTAATCCTCTATTACTTCCTGTTAAACAAAATATGTTTATGACTTTTCTCTTGTACAATGAAGGTCTCAGGTGTTGTTGAAGGTCTCAACAACAAAAATACCTATGACATTATAAATATCTATGATATTATAGAAAAATATGATATTATAGATTGACAACCTTTGGTCACGACATCATTCATTGTGATTGTATGGCGTGAAGAGAAGATATTAAATATTCTGCTAAATTAAACCCACTTGTGTTTAGAAATATCAGGTTTAAAACAACATATTGATTTAATGTAATGATTTTGATTGAACTGTTTCCTCAGAAACGTACAGTATTTACAGACAGCTGCTGGTTAAAGTGGCAGATATTAAAATGTTCATGTTCATTTATGCTTGTTTAGGCCATCCAGGACATCACCCGCAGTTATGACATTCCTCCAGATGATATTGTGAGTCTGATCTATGAGAGAATTGATGTAAATAATGAAGGTGAGCCTTGCCATGTCTACACCACCAAATAATGACAGTTTTGTACAGTCTGAGACAAAAACACTTACATTAGATTTTACGCTTGTAAGACTGTTGCTTTTTTCAGTTGATCTGCTGTTTCTATTGTTCCTTCATTCACTTTAGATAAAAGCGCCTGCTAAGTGCATAAATGTAAATTTTAGCATAATTTGCAAAATTCCCAATGATAAACTCACTTTAGGGTTATTAGGTTATAAGATTGTGTGTATGTGCTTGTGTCTCTGTCGGAGAGATGAGATTTGATTATACCTGTGGGTTGTTTACTGTGATAATGACTAACTGACTGTATATTATAAATTAATTTGGCAGGTGAGCTGACATTAGAGGAGTTCATCACAGGGGCGAAAGAACATCCTGATATCATGGAGATGCTAACCAAAATGATGGACCTCACACATGTGCTTGAGATCATCGTCAATGGCCAGAAAAAGAAGGATTAACTTCCTGTGCATCGTGAATCATGTTCCTCTTGAAATGAAAACATGACTACCACAATAGCTTTTAAAGCAAAGGGTAAAGCCTACTTAACAGAGGGGAAAAGTTGCTAGAAGCATTTGATTGGTGGACATAAGCAATGAACCTTATTGGTGATTGTGTCTTTTAAACACACCCTCTATCCCTGTGCCTCTATATGTGCAATGAGAGGAGCTTTATGTCTGTCCCTTATACTTCAACATCATCACACAGCCCTGACAATGTCATTCTTGCAGGCAGAAATGACAAAACAGGAGCTGTTTATTTGCTGGGATGGAAGAAATTGTTGGACACATTTTAAGTCATACTTAAAATGTATGAATGTTATTCTGTAAGAAAAAATGTCAAGCCAAATTTAGCCAAATTTAATTCAGCATTAAATTATTTTCAAGAGAAATAGTGCAAGCACACTTTATTTGTAAAATAAATTAAACAATAAATTAGTCTTTAACGAACAGAAAGAGAAAAGTTTAGCATAATTGTTTGCCAGTTGGTTTGATATTTTGTCATCTAATGCAATGACATTCATACATTTTAAAGCAACAGTTCTCTCACCCTCATGTTGTTTCAACCTTTTTTTGCTTCAGAGAAACCCAAAACCATACATTAAAGTATGTTGGTAATTAAACAAGATTGGCTTCTATTGTATGGACAAAAACCCGATGAGACGTTTTTTAAAAATGTCCAGCTTGTTATACAGGTTTAGGATGCCATCAGGGTGAGMAAAATAGCAGAAAATTGGGGGTGAACTGTCCCTTTAAGTGTCGCTGAAGTGCCCTTTTGGTGATTCGGTATAAGGAAATGCAAGTGTTTAAAATGTAATTGTACAGTTTTCTATTCTATCTTTCTATTTTGACTTTTAACATATTGTGGAAAAGCACACAGAGAATTACTGTTACAGTTATAGCTTATAAAGACGGCCTTGTATTAGTAAACATTTGCTGTGAATTTGCACACTTGTCTAAGTTGATTGTTAGTGGTGTTTGTTAGTCAGTTTACAGCTTGGGGTTGATGATTAAGATTAAGGAAGGACAATTAGGAACACCATAGAAGCTTGACTCTTGCGCTAAGAACACTTTGAACAACATTGCAAAAACATTGAAAAACGCACACACAGAACCAAAGTTTTGCAAATTGCACATGTTAGCAACCTCAGTCACTACTTTTGTCAACTACTTTTGACATAAATGAAACCAGCAGGTGTGATTTTGCAAGTGGATGTGCTTTGGTCTTCTCTTAAAACTGTATTTGCTGGTGTCGTTGTTAACTTTAGATAAACATGGCATTATACACTCCTAAATCTCATATTTTATTATGTTGTATAAAAGGTGTTGAGAGGAAAACATTGATTAACTCAAACCATGTGTTGTTTAAAATCCTGTGAAATGTAATAATCACCAGAAATTAAAGTTACTAAAAACAAGTTAAACTCATTAAAAAGCTGCCATCTTGTAGCTAAAATGATCATTAACGTGCTTAAACCAAAGATTCAACAATTAAAAGCTTTTGAAACTCATTGTAAAGGTGTAGAAACATTTTGTAGAAACATCTTGAATTTAACGACTGTAGTATCCGGCTGCAACATAAAATTGTAAAAACAATGTTGTGAAGTGGGTCTGAATACTTTTTGAATGTACTGTTTATGTCTGTCACCTCCATGTTAATAGGCACTTTTTATAATGGGTGATGAGTTTTTTTAATTGTTCATAGCCACAATATAGCCATAGCCAAATATGTTTTTTCTTGTTATGGCTACAATCCAGACTGCCACCACTGCAATACACAACAGTAGTTTTTTTCAATAGAATACATCTTTTTTAATGGCCACCAACAGACAAAGATGAGTTTCCCTACAGAAAAGTATAGCCCAACAAAAGCTACAGCATCTACCAGCAGTAGCTAACTGCCAAAGCCAACCAGCCAAACCTTGACCCCTGCATTTGTCTGTCTTCAAAGATATTATGTCCTCATTGTCCTTGAAACGGTTTCAGTGAATTTAACGTCTGAACTTTCTTCATCACAGACATTGTGTAAATAGACTGATCGCTCTTTCCTCACACTAATGATGTTGTACAGCCTGACTGTGTTGGCCCACACATATGCAATCTCTATCTACAGCCAAACCAAACAGATTCACCCTTGACTTTCAGTCATTGCACTGTAAACTACCAGAAATAAATCATGTTTGACTTTTGATTTAGTCTTTCAACACTGCAGAAGCACTCCAACATTACATTTGCAAATACAGCACATGCTGTTAATGTTGGTGCCTGTAACTCAGGGGTGTCCAGTCCTGCTTCTAGAGGGTCATTGTCTGTTAGAGTTGAGCTCAGCTACAATCAAACACACCCAAACCAGCTATTTAGGGTCTTATAGGCACGCTAGAAGCTTCCCAGCAGGGTTGTTGAGGAAAGTTTGAGCTAATCTCTGAAGGAAATTGGATTTCGTGAACAATATTATAAAATTTTAATATTGCAGCAGCTGTAGAACCTGGTTTACCAGTTTATTGTCTGATTTGAGAAAATAGATGGATTTATTTCACCGTCCAAAATTTTCAGGGTCATTGTCCTTCATTAAACTGTTTTCAACAAATCTGCCAGAATGTCACGCAGTGAAGAAATAATTTTTGGGGAGGAGCATGTCTTGGCTCAGCAGGGTACCTAAGATAAAATCTGTCACCCTATTCAAGCCAGATCAGGCCATCATGTTGCGTAACCAGCCCACGCCAGACACGCTATAAAAAGACAGTCTTTCTCTCTGGACCTCGCACTGCATCCAGGCCCTGGCCATTACACCATCTTATCAAGAAAAGCCTGAAGCGTATAAGCCTACAAAGAAATTATGCAGTCTGCCGATGCTAAGCTCAACAAAAGCTCCCTGTTGCTGGCCTTGAGGCGCTACAGCACAGCGGTTCACAACATGGAACAGACAGTCCTGCTTCCCAGCCTCCTCAGAGACGTACCGTATGATGACGATGACGCTCTGGACTGCGAGGCTGCAGAGAACTGCAGGGATCTGTATGAGTACTACCTTCAGCTAAAAGCCATCAAGAACACGGTGGAGAGTGGGCTAGTCCCTCACGATGATGCCAAGGGCAAAGGTCACGCAGCCCTGCACAAAGACCTGGAGCCCCTGCTGGAGGCTGATCCAGAAGCAGTGTTCCACTTCCATCTCAGAGGCCTGTTTACCGTCATGGCTATCCTCACGAATAAGTCTCAGAGCTTGACAAAGAAATACCTGGACATCATCGGGGTCAGCCGTTAAGATGCAGCATGAGTAACTGTTGGGTGCATCTGATGGATAACATCTCCAGGATTTTATGACAATGTTTACTTAGAAAGCTGTTTACATTTTAGTCGCTTTCTAAATGTGACATGCAATAAAATGGGTGAAATTGAAAATCAGTTTGCTTTTGCACTTATTGAACTGAAAATCTCTTTCTTTTACACTTCAAACTTCTGAAAAAATGTTAATTTCATATGTTCATTTTTATCTTTTATCAGATTTTATTTTGTTAATAAGATTATATAAATGTCAGTAAACACTGTGAATGATAATTTCTGAGAAAACTTGCTGTCTGAAAATTAAAAACTGCTTCAAATATGAGATAATTATCTATTATTTAACAAAAACATCTTATAAACTCACACACAGGATGATTGCAACATTTTAATGATAAACCTTTAGAGTGTGTAATTGTAATGCATGTCAAACGAAAAGACTGCATTTCATTATGCAATATCCATCATTTAATTTTAAAATATTCTAAATAAGAAAAAATAAACTTCATTAAGTGTTGTACAAGATACAGTTATGGTGCAGTTTTTACATGTATCTACATGCCTTTATAGAAAGACAATACATTTTCTATAACTATAACCTGAGAACCTTTTAAAACACAATACTAATTTGATATTAATCCTTTATAAGAGACATGCTAAATTATTTATATATGATTGGAGATCAGACAGCATTGTTGGAACAAATATTATGACCTAATTTTCATGTATTTATTTTTTTGTGCTTTATTCTGCATATAAATCAGAAACCATATATAGTACACATGATCAACACATGGCAAACCTTTTATTCAAATGTTCAAAATGAATAAAAACACAGTTTTCTGTTTTAAATATTTTAATTAAACATTAAGGACAAAACTCCACTCAATACAAGAGTATTTTTAACAGTTGCTGTTGAAACAGACCCCCAAGTAAAGTCTTCATATTTCTTCTGACAACCACATCCATTTAACGGATTGGATTAAAGGGCTCCACGATTTCAGCAAAGGTCTTTTTTTCTAGTTTGAGAAAGTGAAACAAGAAAGCCTGTAACAATAGTATCTAATGTGCAACATTGTGTTGCAATGAGTGATAAACAAGTAATGGGACAACATACATAATAACATAAATATGACAAGAGAGCAACATACTACCAAGAGCAGATTTCCAAACACATTTACCTTTCTCCTGAAAATTCTCAGGGTGTTGCCGGATATATTCGTTCATATCCCTGTCCAGTCTGGCATATGTGTAGTTTTCATATTTTGTTAGATGATAGCCAATAAACCATCCAATGGTTGTGAACAGTGCTTGACGGTGAACACCTATAAAACAATAAAACAGTGTCTCACAACCCTGTTCAAGTAACATTTAAATAATCCATAACAGTGTGAAGCTGTATACATACAGGCACACGAGTATACATGTATTTAGATCTACGTTTCTAATCTATGCATCATATCATCTGTCTATCTGTCTATTCAATGTCTTTGAACGTACCATGACAAAACTAAGCATTTATTTAATGTACGACATGTACAGTAGTAATACCATGTTATTGCACTACCATGCAAAACGCATTTTTATATTTGGTAACTATGCAATACTTTTCACTTTTTGTAGGGCAGTATGTACTCGGCCAAGAAAGCACCAGTATGTTAACACACATTTTCAATACTATGTATTGATTGTATTTATGTAACAGATATTAATGCAGTGTGACAGGACTGGTGACATGTATGGTGGATTTCTAACCTGCTTTAAGTGCAGGCCTGCGATTTAAGCTGTTGTGCAGCATCGCGGTCGCCCAGCCGCACAGCCCGAGCCACACCGAGTTTCTGTTCACAAGCCCCGGAGGAGGCAAGACCTTCGCTTCGTCAGGCAGAAGCCCCATATTCACAATTAACAAGATCTCCAAATGTCAGGACAATCCAGTCAGTCAGTTAGCTTTCCATATCACCTCTTAAAGGAAACCAAGGGCAATGTTTGGCCGGAAATGAAAACGGTCCGGTAGGAAACATGTGATCCGCCTTCAAGCGTTCCGGACATACTGGAGTCTGATCTCATCGTTCAGCGCTATTCAGTCTTTCTGTTGTTGTTTTTGTCTGTAACGATTTTAAACAGCATAAAATAAAATGCAGACAAGTTTTAAATGTTTTTTTTTTTTAAAAACAAATCATAATATTAGAAAGAAAATGTGGACTGGATTTTAAAATTGAACTAAACTAAAATATCTATGAAACGTGCGTGCGGTTATTTGTGTTAATATTACGTTGAGAATGGAGCTTCCTATCACAAATTAAAAGGTTCTTGTATTGTTCATGCTCAATACATTATATATATATAAGCCTGGTCGCACCATATTAGTTTTATCACAGCACCACCTATTGGTCAATGGATATAAACAACTGTATAGTGAAAGTGAGTTTTCTTGTGGCGTTGAAACCACCAGTTAAACTTGAGTAAAACATTATATATTTTTTCTTTGCAATATTATGCTACTGTAGAAAAACATTAGGGGGGATTTGAGGCCACAATACTTGAAAATATTTAAAACCACACCAATACCTCGTTAGTATATATATTAGTAATATATACTTGCTGTGTGCCATACGCGCCTATAGATGGAACTACAAATACCAGAATACATTAGCCAGTACATAGCTGGTCTACTGTTGGTGCCCTTAAGCAGCATTTAAACTACAGTAAATCAGTCATACTTAATCTATGCGAGCATATAGTTGGATTATTCCTCATTTGTTTGTTTTTTTTCACTTGGATCAAGGATTTAAGTTAATAAAACTGTTTTTTCCACATTTTATTATCTTCGAACTCGTTGCATGTTAAAACAGAACTACATATCCCAGAATGCCTTTATTTCCCCATGTTTTTCGGGCTCGGCTTCCACTGGGGAAGCAGCATGATGTCATTGTAAAAACGAAGGAAACTCTGCGATCATTGTGCAACACTGGAGCCGAAAATCTGTCGAGACTGCTGGCGTCGCAAGATTGCCAGTATCGTTAAGGTTAAGTTCCAGAAGAAAGACTGAATGCATTTGGGATAATACAAGAAGCGGGGTAAATCCCCTGTCTTTGGTAAGGGTAAAGATGATTTATGTGACCTTTAATGTCCAGGAGCTTGTGCCGAGCATCCTGCTATCTAGCTAACTAACGGTATAAGGTTATGGCTTTAAGCTAATATTGTTTAAAATGGTTAACATGAGGAGTTTCCACGATTGAGAAGGAGTTTATTTTACAGTAGAAATCCGTTAGGCCACATCCGTATTTTTCTTTAAAATCAGAAGTGTGTTATTCATAAGATGCTTTTGCTATTTCCCTGTTATTGATCAATATATTTCAATATAGATCCTAAAAGCTGTAACTGATTTTTCTGTAAACATACTTAAAGTTTTTCCATAATCCAGACATTCCAGAATCATTAGTCACAATTGTTAGTATTGGTTTGGTGCTGTATAGTTATTTTTTTACATGTTTTATCAATATGGTAAGATGATAATATGGAAGGTTTGTGATTCAATGAATGAGTGTTAGAGGATTGAAAATATAAACTAATGCTGTTGCAGTATGTTGTTTGTACTGTAATGTCTAGTTCACTGAGCCTTGTAAAATGTGTACATTTTTGTTGTATAAGTTTGCTTTGTTGTGCAGTGCAAGACTTTGTGTTTTGAATATGCAGGCAATAGACGTTGCATGGCACAGGACAACCTAGATATTGTGATACTGTGAAAAGCCTGTAAAATAAGTATTAAATATAAATATCTATTGTATATTATAAAATTGTTTGACTTTTAGCTGGTGATTCCAGTCAGAAATTTTCTGAGGTTAAGTGGTTTTTAAGGGTTTAGTGGAGTGGTTCTTACAAGCAAAGGAAATGAATAACAATAAAATGTTGTTCATTGCTGATGTCAGTGTTGCATAGTGGTTGTTTTTGTACTCATGATATTTATTGCAGCAGATAAAGTTAATGTTATTTTACAGAATCATTTATTTATTTTTATAGGGTGTTTTTATACCTTCTAATTCTTTTACGGTTCATATGTCCACAGTTCTTAATCATCTGCTGAAAGCATGTTTGTCTCTCTGTGTGTCTCCATGCATGTGTGTTGACAGGCCTGTGGGATATGGTCTTTATTCCTTGTGTATTTATTGCGGTCCTCACAGCATCCCATCACAGGCCTTGGCAACAGCAGCTTTTGAGGACATGCATAGCAGGTTCTCCTATAGCAACACCTCAGAAACAAGCAGAGTAAATGCTTGTAGTAAAACACACAGGCACTGTTGATCTAATAAATTAAGGAATGCACGGTCAAAGGGGTCCCTGGAGACATCAGTTGTATTTTATTCTGCCTTTATCTTTCAGTAATACATTGTTGAAGTCTTTGAAATGTTTGTTCAGTGAGGGCTGTTATATCAGAGAAGATGAAGCTCTGTCACTTCAAACATTGTTTCTGTGAGAAAGATTTTGGTCAGTCATTTGTAGTTTGCACACAAGTTCAGTCTAAACACCCACACATTCTCTGTCTCTCTCTCTCTCTCTCTCTCTCTCTCTCTGTCTCTCTCTCCATCTCTCTCTTCATTCAGCTGAGCGAGAGCATGGAGGATTATGACTACTTATTCAAAATTGTGCTGATAGGAAATGCAGGAGTGGGGAAAACCTGTCTCGTCCGACGCTTCACTCAGGTTTGTGGTGCAACTCAACATATTGGCTAAGGTTTGCCCTTGTGTATGCATGAGACAAAACTACAATATATGTTGAGTTAATATAAACCTCTGATGCACAAGAAAATACCAATACCAATACCAATGGTGCAGTTTAGCCAGAAATGGAAATTCTGTCCTTATTTTCTCACCCTCATTTGTTCCAAACTTGTATGCTTTTTTGAAGAGAAATTTTGAAGGCTTTGTTTAAAAAGGTCTTAAAAGAGTCATATGTGGAGTTTGAGTCGTGTGCACAAGACATGTGCATCTCATTCAGAGTGTACTTGAGGCCATACAATAGTTTTGTGTGAGAAATAGACCAATGAAATATAATTGTTTCATAAAAATGCAAATTGATATTTACAGTAAATGTTGTACTTGTTACATTACAGCTTCATCAGCTATGTTGAATTAATGTTGTCATAACATGCTTATTAAGTGTAAAACACCCTGTGATGTTGAGTATGCACCATTATTTTATATGGATCTGTCCATTGTAATGCATCAGAAGGAAAAAAGTGTCTTTATTTTATAGGGCCTGTTTCCTCCTGGACAAGGTGCAACCATAGGAGTTGATTTTATGATCAAAACTGTAGAAATTAAAGGGATAAAAGTAAAGGTAGGTGTGACACTTTAATGTGGTGATTTCCATTTGTGACAGTGAAGATATCACAGTAATATTTCCATGCCAAACTGCAATTGCTTTTCAGTGTAATATTTGAGTACTGAATTGTGATTGGTCTTTTTTTGCATTAATTTGCATGCTGAACCGTGATTGGCATTTTGTGTGTTAATATAACCATCTATAACTGCAATATAGTTTATACTTTCATGTGATCTTAACAAAAATATATTGTTGCATTTTGTATGCATACCCATAGTGCTGAAGGAAATGAGACTGCTCAGATGCATTATGAAAATAAACTTTTTTTAAATGTTGTGCATGTCTAGGCATCTATAGGGATCATTTGTCCACATTCCTGATAATAAGGTGCCGTTATAGTAAAGTTATAGCTCTGCTAGTAAGTTCACAAATTTTTTGTTCACCCTTCCACAGCTCCAGATATGGGACACAGCCGGGCAGGAGAGGTTTCGCTCGATTACCCAGAGCTACTACCGCAGTGCCAACGCCCTCATACTCACCTATGACATCACCTGCGAGGATTCCTTCAGGTGTCTTCCTGAGTGGCTGAGGGAGATTGAGCAGTATGCCAACAACCAAGTGGTGACAATCTTAGTAGGTGAGCATTGATTTTAAATAGATCCCACATAATCAAAGGTAAAAAATGAAATCAGTTAATTCACTTTGTCTTTGGGCTGGGCTAGAGCGTTTTAAAATCAATACAGGTATACACATTTCTTGGTGAAGGTCATGTTTCCTTAAGCAAGTTATCAGATTAACTGCAACACACAAAAGACCTCAGGTTTATTTTAGTAACAGTTGTTGAGTATAGGAGCACAGCAGTCCATTAAGCTTGATATTGATAGTGTAATGCAAATGTCTCTTATGGTGTTTAGCTGTCATGAAATGGCGGCAGCAAGAATGTGATAAATGACACAGTTAATTGTATTACTAATCATTTTGGAAATAAACATTTAATAAACATTGTGCCATGTAATATAGTTCATTTTAATTTGTGCCGTGTATAACTACTGTGAATAATAATGATCATTTTCAAATTTAGCTTAATTAAACCGAAGAGAGGGGAATCATATTTAGCAGAATCATATTTTTTGTATTGGCAGTAAAGTAGACAAACACACCATAGATGTACATTAAAATTAGGACCCAGGCTATATTTAGGTAATAGAATATTACAAAGACTAGCAACAAACTAGCAATCACATCGTATAAACACCCTGGCATCCACCCACGACACTCTAGTCTTGTGCCCACGAGTTATGTACAAGCCATCACCACTCACATTTTCTGTAAATGTAAAAAACGACTTATATAACGTTACATATAAACGTTATATGAATGAGGAATTCATATAACGTAGAATGAGGTTTGCATTGCACTCTACCACTTGCAGAGTTGAATGTTTTTTGGAGCTGTTGATTAAACAAACAGCTTACCTGAACTGTCAACAAACTGCCTGTTTGGACCACCTAGTTTTATACACATATTCCATATTTAGGATGTTTGCTATCGAAACCCCATGTTTTTGTATGCAGGGAATAAGATTGACTTGGCCGATAAGAGAGAAGTCCACCGGCAGCGAGCGGAGGAGTTTGCCGAGGCTCAGAGCATGTTGTATCTGGAGACCTCTGCCAAAGAATCGGACAACGTGGAGAAGCTGTTCCTGGACCTGGCCTGCGAACTGATCCGAGAGGCCAAGCAGAACACTCTGGACAACAGCGACGCCACCCCCATGCCTGGAGAAGGGAAAAACATCAATTACTTGGGCTGCTGCAGCATGAACTAGTAGACTTGGCCACACTGTGTGTCTGAAAGGGCAACATGGATTGCATACAAAGTGGTTGTTTTGTTGGTGACCACTACTGAGGTTGGTCTCTACCCATTTTCAAACCCCTGGGTATTTTAAACCGTACTTTATACATTCAAGGTAAATATGATCAGTTTATGCTGCTTTTTATGAGGGGGTTGGAGTTCTTAGATGCTTTTAAACAGGAAAAAGGGCCTTGCTACAAAATAATGCTAGCTGACAGGTCAGACAATGAGATTTTTTACTCTTCTGCACAATGCAACAGTTGGGATTTTCCTTTTGACTTGTGAGTCAATGGGTCTCAATGTGTTTCATTAGAGATAGGGACAAAACAGAACTGCAGGTTTTCATCATTAAGCTCACTTTATTTAAAGGAACAGTGCACCTAAAAATGACAATTCTGTCATCAATTACTCACCACTTTGGTGTCATTGATGTCACACATGGAAAGCATGATACATGTTGTCATCTAAATATGCAAAATCACTGTGTGCTGTGGTGGAGGGGAAACTATCAGTGAACAATAGTATTTCTTTGTGAAAGTAGTCACCTTTTAGAAGGACATAAGGTTGAGTGTTGACAGAACTAGAATTTTTGGTTGAATTATTCCTTTAAAATGCATTGCGACAGTGTTGGTGTGCGTACATTATTCGCATAAATGCACATACATGAGATCATTTGAGGTGGTATATGCATGCCCAATTATTTTACACAGTCGTCAGCATTGCAAGCAGTCACTCAACTGCCTTTATTATATTGCCAGGCTAAACTGACTTTATTTAGATTTTAGGCAGTCATGACTGTCTATTTAGGAGAGACTATACTGTACACTTTCCTTAAAGTCTGCATGGAGGTTTGGTTGTTAATACTCGGCAAATACCGTGGCATTTTGATAAACCATAGCAAAAACACAATGTGCCTCTATTATATTTCAACAAACATTTCCAGGCTATATTGAAAAATAAAATTTATAAGATCCTTGATGGGACAGGGACTTACCATCAGATGTTCTGAGTTTTTCCATTCAAAATTTCTGTCAGCATTTCAGCATTTCCACATACTCAGAACTGGCCTGTTGCAACGATGACATCACGCCAGACAACCAATGCCACTCGGCATCATTCATGTCAAACCTTTGCATGCTGTATTAAAATCAATGTGAATGCTGAAATTTCTGCTTTTTAGGTTTGGGTACACTAGCCCTTTAAGGCTTTATTGCATTGTGACATCATTTTAATGCCAATTAAGCAGATTTTTCTGCCAGGTCTTATTACTGTGAGACACCTGGATGTCTTATGTTTGAGTTTGTAAGTCTAATTATTCTAAATGATGATTCTCTTTAGAGCCATCCTGTCTAGACACAACAATTAAACCATCCTAAATTAAAGGTACTACAACAAATTCTGTCATATAAAAGCTACACTTCAGTAATAAGAATTGGCAGGCAGTTGTTTTTAAAGTAATGTCACAATGCAATAGGCTTCATTTTCCTTTTGGTTTTATGATGAAATTTGACTCGGATATATTTTCGACCTGTTTTGTCCCCCCTCAGATCTTTCAGATGATGTTTTCAGCAGCCAAGCTGTAGATTTTATCCTTCAATATCTTTGTATTTTTAACCCTTAAAGTGAACAGTAGTTTCTATTCCTTAGTCAATGACAGTGCACTGTCTAAATACTTATTTCATTCCATATTGATTTTTTCCCCAAAGGATAACTCTGAATAACAGTTGGAGGCACACTGTCCTTTCACCTTTGGAAGTATTAGAAGAACTAAAATGTACCAGGATGCTTGATAGTTTTAATTTTAGTCTAGCTTTGGTATTGTAATGTCTGTAGTGATATGTAAAGCTTTTGGTACTTGAGAGGCAGACAAAACACTGTGTGTGTAGTTTATGTATGAATGAGAAATCAATGTAGTTCATAGTGAATTTCTGCACAATTGGATTTGATGCTTCTAAGCATCATGTTGAGAGATGGTTTTGTCACGGGGTGATACAGTACAATCCTGATATCACTTGGCTTTTGTCTGTTCTGGTGTTGTGCATTTTAATGACTTTAATGACTCGCTTGGAACGTGTACCTCCGGCCTTGGCTTGCTGTAAGGTTGTTTGCACCCGTATCATTACAACGGAACTGTGAATCTACACTTTTATAGACTTTCAGTATTTTACTTGCTGCTAATAAGCATTGTCCTGCATTTTTGCTTCATTTGTTTGTTGTGAACAGATTTATAAACTGACATAGGATGAATTTTACCCAGATGCGATGATAATTCATTGGTTTTGCGTAGTAAGTGTTTTTTAATAAATTCCATCCATCACAACACAGCAGAATGTTTAAGGACCAATTGTTTCAGGTTTTTTTTGGTTGCCAATTACTTTGCAGTATAATGTATTTTTATATTATTTGCGCATAGCTGCTTCTCTATAATATTGTTTTTATTAACATGCTTTATTTTAAAGTAATAACTGTTTCTAGTTCTGTATAAATTGCTGTTCTTTCTGTTACATGAAGTGCCATGCACAGTGTTGTCTGTTGGGTATTTTTGTCCAGCTTTGTTTTTACAGATACTTGCCATATTGTATTGTGTTGCATTGTATTCAGTTGGCACTAGAATTATTTCTCCTGGATGCTAAATGCCCTAATTTTCCATACAGTAATATTACTAAGCTCTTATGTTTTCTGTATAGCCATTATTATTATAACAGTTTAATTATCTGAATTACAATATTCAGAATCCTTTGTGTAGTGAGCACAAATTCTTGGAACCCACAAAATTCTTCTCCAAGTAAATCCAGCTGTACATTCATTGTTTTCAGTGTGTGATACAAAAGGGTTTGTGATGCGTTTTGTGTAATACCTTTATCATAACTAAAGAGCCAAACACACAGCTTCTATACAGTTCAGTACCTAAAGATGTTTTGTTTGAGCAGTTATATTTGTGTACTTTTGTTTTATTTTCAATATATAGACTGCAACTTAATACATTTCTCCAAATAAACATGGTTATGACACTAATTATGTTGTCATTGTAGAAAAAGGTGTGTATTTTATGTTGTTTTGAAATAATACTATATAATTTTAAAATTATTACTAATAGCTTTATTAATAATAGTAACAACAGTAATATTAATATATTTTTTACTAAAATACTTTCATTTTAAATATAAAAACTAATTAAACAATAACAAAACATTAAGAGTAATTTATACATTTAAAGTATTTTCTTAATTTTAATAAATGAAAGCATGTCACGTTTTTATATATTAATAATTTTGTTGTAACATTCATTATTTTTATTTTACAAGGAGCACATTTTATGTTGTTTAAAACAAAACTACAGCAAAACTACAATACCCATAAGCCACTGTGCGCATTACGTGCCTACGTACGGAAGCACGTTATGTTGTTGGACAAGTGACCCAAATATGCAGTTTGTCGAGAGATACAAAAGTCGGATACAATAATCGGATTTGTGTCTCAAAGGACACTTTTAATCACTGCCCACATATGGTGAACAGATTTTTTCAGCGTTACCACCTGATTATTGCTTTTATATTTGTTTGTAAGAAACAAAAGCGTAGGATCTATATTGTCTTTCCATTCTAGCCGGGCTGTTTGTTGTTACTGTAGCCTGAAGTTTGACGTATCCGTTACACACCCACAGCAGAAGTCATTTAACAGATTCCTTCCTTTTTCCGCTTATGCAAATAAGCCATCGGTTGATGTTATCACATGGACAGTCCACTCACTCATCCAGCTCAACCATGAGACTGTCGTGTTGTGTTGTTTTCTTCATCTTCATCATCTTTATGATCAGCTGTCATGCACTTGCTCTCAAGCCCCAGCTTTTAGGCAGAAACAGATTCCAAGCTTTTTCTGATCATCGCCAAGTCTCGTACAAAACATTATATTTTGATCAACAGGTAAGTTTTCATTGTTTCGTTGCTTTTCTTGTCTGCAGGTCGGAATTTGTATTTGTATTTGAAACAATAATGCTAACTTATTAGAAACGCTACAACATTGTGTATGTAGGACCTCAGAGCATATTAAGTGAAAAATATGTACTTTAAGCTAGTAACCTACAAATTCAGTTAGAGCAACCTAACCTGTTTTAACCTGTTTAAAGCTTCATATCTTATTATACTATGTTTATCTCTGACTCAGATTTTTCATTGCAACGTTTGTTTGGAAAAATATTACTGCTGTTTGTTTATATCTGTTTAAATACACAAATATTTAGTGTATTACTGTTTAAATAAATCCACACATCTCTCATATTTTAAACATTTAAAGGTTTTGTAACCATTATGTCAGGTTTAAATCTGTGTCAATACAATCATGTAAGAACAATATAGAGCTTTAGATCAATTACTTTGTGTAGGTTATTTGTTTTTTGCAAATTACAGCAGTTTTATGTTCCTGTGGCTTCTCATTAACTTACTACTGGGCTTCCTTAAGGATTTCCTTTATTTTATGTATGGATAATCTTTGCTGTCTTGCTCTGTATTGTGTCTACAGGAAATTGCCTTTTCCTTTTAACTCCCACATTATAATAGCAGAAGCAGGTTTTTGTACAGGTCCGTGTGTGGATACGTCACTTGTTGCTGGCAATCTGCCTGAAGGGATTTTTTTGGTGGAACTGAAAGTGACATTTTAAAAGTCCCTTGTTTTTTGTTATATGATTGTCCACTTTTTCCTAAATCCACCTTTGAAAAGCTTCATTTGATTTGCTTTATCTTTAATGTAATTATAAAGAAATGCTATTAGTGGTTTGATGCTCTTATTTAATAATTTATGTCTCAGGAATATTTAATCTTGCTCAGAGCCTGAAGAAATGGTCTGGCAATTAATGTTGGCAAACACATGCTGTCAGTGTAAAAGGCAGACACAGGAAAAGCCCAGAGTCTTATCTTAGACAAAAACAAGCCTGTAAGGTTTTACTGTCAGCCTAATTACTGCCTGACCTGTACGGACTGAAGTAAAGGCCATTGTTTTACATTGTCTGCTCAGCCTGTCCTGTGAGCCCTCAGGATGATAGGGTCATTTCCTCATTTTCTTGCTCTTTATAATGATTTTGCGCTTGTCAGCACTTTTTGTGCCTCAGAAGTAGCCTTAAGTTGTGGTAGGGCAGAAGGACTATTAAAGCACTTCCACAGACCTTTGATTTAAAGTCTCTCTAATAGTTATTAAAGAGTATTTAAGAGGCTGTTCAGCTGGTAAAGTTATCAACCTTGTATAAATAATAACTTTACAAACATTTTAGCTTGGTGGGTTTGCTTTTTGTAAAACAAGATTTCTGATAACAATCTTTCAGGGAAGATTTTAAATGGTAAATCAATTAAGAAAATGAAACAGCAACACTTAGAGGTAACAAAAATAGTAATAATAATAATAAAACAACTATTAGTCATTGTTTGGGGGAAATTTATTGTAATTAATAAAGTATCAACAAAAGTTTGTGTCAGAAGTTTGTGCCAGAACATAGTTACAAAGAAATGATGTGATATTTTTGACTTCTGCTTTTACATAGAAAGAGGTAGTAGATTGTTGACTATTGAGGAACCACATCCCTTATTTTAGCATTGTTTATTTGCTTTTTAGTACTGATAACTCTTTGGTAGTACTTTGGATAAAATCATCTGCCAAATTAATAAATGTAAATGAAATATATATATGGGAATATATAACATCCAGAAGGGGGCGCTGCACAGTTCCACTACAGAACCACTGTGGCCATGGTGTGAGTGACCTTTACACACTGAGGCTAAAATCACAATGATTTGATTAGAAGCTATAGGATTGTGTTCCAGTGTGGACTGCATAGTACCTTAAGTATACTATGGTCCTTTTTAAGCTTTAAGTTCTTATTTTAAGCTTTAATAATATACATTTAAACGTCACAGCAATATAAGCATATCTTAAAATAAAAGGAGCTTACAAAAAAGTTAACAAAAAGTAAAATTGTACTGTAAAAACTTTTACAGTAAAAATTAAAAGACTAATAAAGAAAAATATGACACAAAATACACAATGCATATTGGCACAGTAAGTCTGCATTGGCAAATAATTTTGAAAGTTGAAATGCATTTACCAAGAATGGTTACATAATCTGTATGTAAGTTTAATTTATTTCAATACACATAAATGATAATTCAACCTTAGAAAAAGAACAATATACATTGTATTTATGTTTCAGAGCTCAAACTAGTACAAAATAACTCACTAAAGCATGTGAATATAGCTGACAGTAGTTTGACCTGCAGCCAGAGTCTAACTGCTGGTGAATGAGTGTTACTGTGAGCACTCAGAGTCTTTTTGCTGTCACTGGCTCATAAAATTTCTGCCTCTTTTGTGGCGAGTGCAGGGAGAAAGAGGGGCTTTACATAAAAACAAAACACTAGAGAGAACATTCTTTATTAAATGTTGGGTGGGATTCAAGATGAGCGAGAACTGTATCAGTGCAGCTCTGTGAACAATTTGAATGTTTTTACTCGTTCCCTTAAACTTGGGGAGTTTATGGAAATGTGGAGGACAGTGGACAAACCCTGGACTGAATGAATGGGTGTCACAGTTTTGCTGAAACTGGAACTAATGTGGCATCCCTGAATCTGGCACTAGATTTTAATACAAATTGAGCCTAATTATCCCTCCTTCCTTCTCTGAGGTTTTGTACTCGACAATACCAGGTGGCTCAGAGCCAGAGGATTGAGGAGAACACCCAAGGAAACACACTGTAGTATAATTGTTGTACAGTATAGACAGGAAGACTGGCCCCTGAGTCAAAGGGGCCCCGTCCCATTTAAGCCACGTCAAATCACTCCTGGTGATCCTGGTGACCTGATTGGACAGCCTTTCTATTCTGCTTTCTATTCAACTAAGGAGAAAAAAAATCTCCAACACTGTTGCATTTAAATATGTCCACTTAACAATAAAGTCTTAACAGAATATTATCGCAAATGTTCCCTTTTTTAGCCCAAATGAGGCTAAAGGTTTTTTTTAAGGTTAGTCTAGCTACTATGCATAAGAGAAACTAAAGAAACTGTCTGTTTTAACTTAAAGGATAAAAATAATTTACTAATTTGTTAAATGTAGTTTTGTGAATTTGCAGACACAGATTCCATTCAGGACTGTTAATAAGATGTTGTTTTCATCATAATAACAGGTGTTGTTGTGTTGCAGATCGACCACTTTGGTTTTTTGGAGAATGGCACATTCAAACAGCGGTACCTTCTCAACGATCAGCACTGGCACAGGGGCGGAGGTCCAATTCTGTTTTATACTGGGAATGAAGGAGATGTCACCTGGTTCTGCAACAACACTGTAATATATAATTACTGCTATAAACTGCAATAACGTATGTAGTGCAGTTACATAAAAAAAAGAGTGTAAAAATAGTGTTGCTCTAAAACAGTGCACACATAATGAAATGCGTTTTTATTGACTTAAGCAGATATTTAGAATGTTTACTATTATACGAATTATGTACTGTAAATAATAATGTTCAATAATACTTGACAAAAATAATGTCTGATTAATTGTTCTTAATGATATATAAGTCGATCATTATCCAATACTGAGTAACATACAACATTTCTAACACATATTAGATTTAAATATTCAAGGTTACTGTGACGTCAGTTCATCAAACTACTGATTATTATAGACAACACTAAACAAACTTAAGTCTTACTGTACTGTAGTTATAAAGTACTAGTGCACGTCAACTGTGAAAATGACTAAAATGTTACCAATGCAAATACAAAACACTGGTTGCAAAAACTAGAAGCTTATTGTCTCATCTCTAATTTTCCCAAGGGTTTCATGTGGGATGTGGCTGAGGAGTTGGGAGCCATGCTAGTGTTTGCCGAACATCGCTACTACGGAGAGTCCATGCCGTTTGGAGACGAGTCTTACAGCGTAAGTCCACTGCTAATGTAGATCAATAGATGTGTGTTAGTTAAGACACATTAACCTTCTTTGTTAACCTTCTTGGTCTTTCCTTCAGAATGCAAAGTATCTGAACTACCTGACCTCAGAACAGGCTTTGGCTGACTTTGCGGTTTTAATCAAAGCTCTGAAGCAAAGCATTCCTGGAGCTCAGAAGAGTCCAGTCATTGCCGTCGGTGGATCTTACGGCGGGATGCTGGCAGCCTGGCTGAGGATGAAGTATCCCAGTGCTGTCATAGGGTAAAGACTTATCCGCAATAATATTTGTATTTTCATTATCGTTAATATTATATCTGTGGAGATGATTTAGCAAGTGTTTAATATTGTGGGTTGAAGGTTTCAGTAACAGAAACTGGAGTGGTTTTATGTGTAAACATGAAATATACATGGTGATACAGATTATATATTATATCATATCATATAATATCATATTATATTGTATTACATTACATTACATCATTATGCATATTTTTAATATATAACATTTATTAAGAAAGTTACTATTATCAGATTTCCTTTACATTGTGTCTCATGCAACAAGCACCATGTTTAAAAATACTTTGTCAATTAAAAAAATGTTTAAGCTAAATATTAATAAGATCAGCCTTGAAAGGTGTGTGACGAGATCAAGCTTAAATTGCTCTGATGGTGGTAATACCACAAATGTACCACAAAACTGTAACTTTCAGTTCTTCACATGTTGTTGTTTCTAATGTGAAATGATGTCTCTGTGATCTTTAGCTCTCTTGCTGCGTCGGCTCCCATCTGGCAGTTCATTGTGCCATGTGGAGATTTTTACAGAGTGGTCACCCATGACTTCACCCTCAGCGGCGTCAACTGCAGCAGCAGCATCAGGAGATCCTGGGAGGCTGTTGATAATCTGTCAGAAACAGGTTAGTTTCATCTCCTAATCTTTACTCCTGATAAGTCATGATAGTCAACTAAGCGTTAATAACCAGTTAGAAAATTGTGTTGTAGACCTGTGTAGTTGTGTGTAGTCACCTGTGTGACCTTTTTCCTTGGGTTATTAGGTTATTTAAACTCCTTTAAATGTTATGTGATTGTTTACCTCATCCAAACGGTTGTTCTAATGTTCTCATGTAACCTCATTTAAACGGTTGTTCTCATGTAGATGAAGGTCTTCAGTGGCTCTCTCATGAGTTTGGGCTGTGTTCACGTTTAAAGAGCCTGGAGGAAGTGTACGGGTTCAAGGCATGGCTTCAGGAAACCTGGGTAAATTTAGCCATGGTGGATTATCCCTATGAAGCTAACTTTCTCCAGCCACTCCCACCCTGGCCTGTACAGGTACAATAACAGTTTAAACAGTAATATTCTCCACAAACAATACTGTTGTACTGTTGTTTTCTCTTTTTTCCTTTTTCTTTTCGTCTATACCTCTCTCTACTCTCTCTATTAAACAAAAGGTGGGGTGGGGTGAATAAATGGTTGACTTATTTAATGCTTACATTAAAATATCATTACACCAAACATTAATATTATCACACAGATATCAGGCTAGGAACACAATTTTATTTTAGTGGCTGTATTTGTTTGCTACCTCATCTGATTATATTTGTTGCTCAGATGATTTCCTCATTAATGCTAATACACCTCTGCTAATACTCAAAGTGTACTCATTTGCATCATAATGCAAATATTTTCATTAGTATTCATAGAGTCATTGCTGTGCCACTCTGACTATTAAGCTTAGTTTGTTCTGGTCAGAGGACAGTGTGGGAGTTAAACATGTTTATAACTTGGGAAAACATCTGTATTTGTATCTGTCTGATAATAATGAATATTAAGCCCTAAAACGCACAGCAAAAGCTTTGTTTCAAAATATAGTAATCTGCTCATCCAGACAGCATTTTAAGGCATCATCAGCATGCCCCTGGAACGTTCTTAAAATGTTCCTGGAATGTGTTTTAGCCTAACAAACTGTAACAAAAGTCTTGAGTTCAAAATGCTTAATTTTGTCAAGAATACGCTGCAATATGTTTAGTGACCAAATTACTTTATTATTACATATCCAAAAAATTATTTATAATTACATGTTCTGTTTAGTATTTACTGATCTGCTTTAGCTTAACAAAGTGCTAATGTCAAACTCTCACCATATTACATGATGTCAACACTGGACATGAGCTGCTATATGCCACAAAACCAGAGAGTATTAAATTCAGTAATGTCTACACTGCTTGTTCTCTGCTTGAATTAGGTTTTAAACCAAAAATAGACTTAAAAGTGTGAACGTAAACCAGTGTGAATTTGAATTGATAAACACTTTCATCATTTATAAACTTGTTGTTACAAAAAGCTTGTTAACAAAAAGCTTGTTAACAGTACACCATCTGTACTTTCTTTGTTGGAAACTATAGCTTATCGCTTATAAATTTGATTATGCAGGCTGTGTAAAAGCTCACATGGTTTTCTCTTGAGTAGTTTTCTCCCCTCCCCTTAAATCTGATAATGTATGCAACCCCTATGGGTGGTTGAAGCAGTTTAGGCAGCGGGTGCAAAGAGGAGGCTTTCTAATGACAAAGCTAATGTGATTATGTGAGTGACTGGGAGAAGGGGGTATTGAAGCTTAGGAGTGGGAAATCTTTTGCCGGAGATGAATGTGAAGGCCTAATCCCATCTGAAAAGTAGAGAAGATGCTTGGGCCAGCCACTTTTTTGTTATCGTATACATTTCTGCTCAGATGCGCTTGTAGCTTATCTTGCACACAGACCACCATCTCAGACAAAATCCTTCCAACACAGGAACACAACACAACTCACAGGAACTCAAAGATGATATCTCATGTATTTCGGCTATGTCCATATTAATCCAGATACGCTGTTTTCTATTTGTTTTTGAATGCTTTTTTAACAGTTGGTTGTCTGCACCCAAACATTTGTAAATGTAAAATAATAACTAAGAAGTATATTTTACAGATTTAGCAATGCTATTAATATTTACATTTTAGGTATAACAACATTTTAGGAACAATATAGAACTGCCATATTAAAATGGATTACATGACGTAATGCTTAAGGACCAAATAAATTTGTTTGCTCCGTCCACACTCACTAGAAGAAATGTTTGCTATGTAAGCGCTTGCTTCAAATTACATTGTACCAGTCTGTGAATTCAAGCTTATTTTTTACAGCTTTTAAGTTAATAAAGTAAATACACAATATACACTTAAGTGAATACACAAGTTGAGAAATCTGTAATATAAATTAAGTAAAATTAGGGCTTTTATGATCTTACATTTGAAGGTTTTAGGTTATGTCCAATCTCATTCCCCATGGAACATTGTGTAGAAGATTTTCAGAAGAAGAATTTTAGGTATCTAAACACAAGGTACACAATACCACAGCTTGACGAATGTCTATTCCTGTTTCATGTGGAGTTAACTTCCACAAATAACTGCATAACCTGATATGTTTGTCAAGGTTTCTTTGTCTTCAGAAATGTTCTTTCTCTTTTGTTCCAGCTTGTCGGTGATAAATTCCGCTCTACCGAAATTCCTTTCCACTCAATTTCACATGCAAATCAGATGATTTCACACACACACACCACATGGGGACATTTCACAGCAAGATCTTTATGTACATTCTTTAATGTGAACGGGAACATATGGAAGGTTTCTGTAGCCAAATAAAGCTTTGCTTGTTTGCATGTTTTTAAACCAAAACTGTAATTGGCGTAGTCATGTTCTGGAACACAAAGCAGCTGTTTATTGTCTGATCTATGGATTTCTAGCAAGTAATCTCTCTGTATTGGAGTTTGACGTTAAGTGTTGTTTGACTAATATTTTAAATGCTTTATTTTGTCTGGGGGATTTCCAGGAGGTCTGCAAACATCTTCAGTTTGATTCTAGCGTGACAGACAAACAGCTGCTGCATGGCATCTCTCAAGCCGTCAGAGTTTACTACAATTACACAGGAGATGCGTCCTGTCTCAACACCTCACAGACTGCGACTGGGAATCTGGGCTTTCTTGGTTGGTTCTACCAGGTAACATTTCTGCACATTGACATGCAGCTAAAATTAGAGAAAGTGTCAGATTGATTATCTATTGTTGGTGTTTGTTAATGCTAACATGATGCTAACATAACATAAGTGGAGTGATGCTAACTGGAGTGTTGGTAGAGTTGAAGATGTTCTTGAACTCCTTTCCCCACATTATATATCTTAAAACTACTAACTTTACTAAAATTGCTAACATGTTAACTTGTACATGGTGAACTGGTAATAAATATAGAAATTAGTCGCATTTAGTTGCAACCTGTGGTGCTTTTTTTACACATATTTAATAACCACTGAAGAACTTTATATGCTTTAACGGTTTAGCTTAGCTATCTTTTCAAATAATGAATTAGCATGTTATATATCATATATATGTTGCATCATATATATGTTGAATGATGTTTAATGGATAACAATTTAATTGTTTTATTGTGCAGTCCTGTACAGAGATGGTGATGCCAATGTGTACAGATGGTATAAATGACATGTTTGAGCCCCAGCCATGGAACTTCCAGGCCTTCTCTGATGAGTGCTACAGCCAGTTTGGAGTGCGGCCACGGAAAGACTGGGCTGAAACTGTTTATGGTGGAAGGAACATAAGTGCTCACAGCAACATCATTTTCAGGTAAAGCTGTGGGTCTGATTATTACAATCTTTCTGAATTAACACAAAGTTGCCTTGTTGTCTACTGCTGACATGGGCCTTATTATTTGGAATTAGACCATAGCCATAGATTATAAAAGAGATGGTAGGGACGTGTTTTTTATTAGAAATAATGTAAAGGTTTCCGGCCTACTTCCTGTCTGTGTCCTTTCCAACTTTCAAACCTACTGAATTAGACCTTACGGAATGGAATTTTCTGAATGGAATTTTGAATTAATGTCATATTTGAAAAAATTATAATGTTGTGTGTGAGACATGCTACACTTAAGGTTCTGATGGTATGTTTAAGTACTTATTATGTGTCCTGTTTTTCAGCAATGGAGATCTTGACCCATGGATGAGTGGTGGAGTAACCAAAAGTATCTCAGAATCTCTGGTAGCTATTATGATTCCTGAAGGAGCTCATCACCTCGATCTGCGCTACAAAAACAAATATGATCCACAGTCAGTCACCAAAACACGAGCGCTGGAGGTGAAGCACTTTAGAAAGTGGATCAAACATGCAACTAATACACAATGAGCAAATAAAACTTGAGGGAAACTGGAAAGACTATAAAACTTTACAAAAAATGGTGTTGACTTGAATGGTTGATGTTGACTTCCTGTGAGGTCAGCACAGCATGGCTGGCTGCTATTTGCCAAAGGTAGTTGCCTTTCATAGTACTTAAATGAAGCAAAAATGTCAAGGTTTCTGAAGGTTTTCTTGGGGTGGGGTTATTTTGTTTGTTGTTGTTTTGGGAACAGATTTTGTGTCTTTTTTTACCTTTTTAACTGTGCAAATGAAGGATATTGGCTTTACAATTTTACATTTATTACAAACATGTTTTTATAATTGTAAATTGACACTCAGGGGAAGGATTTTTTTCTTTCAGTGTTGCAGTGATAATGACACATAGCTTTTTGCTATCAGCTAATGGTGTTTTATGTTATATTTCTTTTAAGAAATACTTTAACCAAACTGTATAACCCAAAAGGTGTTGTGACAAATGTCTGGCTGCTTTTTCAGTTGTTGTGAGTTTTATGATGTGTTTTAGAGTCATGGAAGTATTACCATTAAAGAAGTCCATATGACTGGTGCACTATATTCCAGTATTTGAAGCCATATGATAACTGTGTGAGCAACAAACTTAAATTGCAGTTTAAATGCAAAATATTTTGGGTGAACTACTCTACTCTATACTAATCTATTTTTTAAAACATTTTCACATTGTCTTTAGATTTTTGAGACAATTTCTCAGCCTTAGAGATTAAACTCCAACTCTAGTGGTCACTGAAATTAGCTGGATCTAACAAGTGATCTGAATCTTTGTTCTTGCATGATTTTATTGTTTTTAATTCTTTTATACAAAACCACCAATATTCTGTCCTCTAAACCAATTGTTTGTACTCCCTGGCTGTAAAGGTTATGTTATAAATACAAATAAATGCAGATGAATAAAATTAACCTCGCTAGCATTCCATTTTCTATTCCTTTTACCAGTACTCCAGTGTGATTTAATGAAATCCTAGGAACAGACAACAAGCAATAAAGTAGCTAGCAGGAGGCATATGGTGTAAAACAGAAATTGTGCCCCATGTAGACAGACCCGCAGGACATCACCAGACCTGCATTCAGTGACTGGCAGCTCCTGCCTCTTGAAATTGCAGTACCTAGACATTATCTGGTCTGTGGTGAGCTGCCTCCTGCTAATATTATTATTAATACCACAGCCAGAGTGCAGAGAAGGGTGTTTTGTGGGTTTGGGGAAGGTCATGAATGAGTGTGATGTGATGGATGATTTTCACTCTTTCTTCCTAAATGATCTTGTTCTGTGTTTTGTAGTAATTTGTTCATCTACTTCTTACACATATATGCATTTGTATTTTATATACATTAATGTAATACATATACGTTGATATATTTCTTACATATATACATTTGTTCCGTGATGTTTATCTTGACTAAACTCTGAAGGTGAACAGTGTAATTTTTAAAATTTTTTAGACAAATTGACTATTTTGAAACAGATTTCCTGAATATGCCCCTCCTTTGTCAGTAAATTAAAAACATACTGCCCAAAATAAATTATTGTTAATTATTGGTTAAGTCAGCCAAATACTATTAACTATTTTTCATGTTGTGTTTGTGGGGCAATTCAAGTAATGCATGTGCAGTAGTACAAGTTGCATTATTAGCATTGCTGCATATTAGCATTTTTAGCATTGTCAGTGTACAGTCTTTTACTGTCATGGCAGATCAACATTTTGAAAATTTTGCGACAAGACTGTCAACAATGTGAAAGCTGGAAAAATATTTTGATGGTTACTTGAGTACCAAGGTTTGTTACTACAACAGTAATGTGGGAACAGGAGGCTGAACATGCACAACAGGACTGGTGCATGCAACATTGACCAAGTATTTACATAAATCGCAATGCATTGAGTGTGTGTGGTTTTCACACACTTCATTCACAAATTGGACAGTACCTGGATCATTAGTGTGTAAATGTCTCAATAAAGCTACTGATGATAAATGAAACAAAATATTATGTCCTTTCTGAACATTTACTTCTGATCTCTTTTAGCAAACGCACAGACAAACATAAGGCATAATTGGTGGGGGGTTTCAACACTATTTCAGTTTTCTCAGGACCGTGGTGTTGCCATTAATTTAATGTTCTTTCTTCTCGTCTGACACTTTCATCAATCAAATATTGCAGGTTTGTAGCAGACAGAGAGCTCTGGGTGTGCAGATGTGTTGGTGTCACTGCTTTACACTGAGACCACACACTAATGGGGTGAGTTGTGTGCGTAACCTGCTGTTTGATCAGGGCATGGAGAGGGTGTCGGAGGGGGTCAGGGAGTCAGAGGAAAACGGGTAAAAGAGAGTGGGTGCTGAGTTTGTAAATTCCCCCGGGTAGAAGGCGGGTGCATGGTGTGTAACGATAACTAAACAATACTCACTTTCAATGGTCCGTTTGCTTAAGCAGCTTTCCGTGGACGTGAATCGAAAGCGGAAAGATGAATGTTGTTCTCTCAGCCGCCTCATTTGTTCTTCCCCCACTGAATTTTTTCAACTTAGTTTGACCTTGTTGATTGTGTTTGCCTCTATATAGTTTGTTTTCCAGAAACGTTCTTCCCGGGATGTGTCCTGCGAGAAACAGATCTTTTCTGATGCTCTATTCAAATTCAAATTTGACCAATTAAAACATGGATGTCTAAGATGATGAAAAGGACAACTTTTTGAGATTTTTAAATCTTAAAAAAGTTTCAAAACACTTTTAAATATATTATTTAGGGTAAAAAATTATATATATTTGTTTTTACAAAATATAATAATTATTTTGGCTAGTTTCAAAGGGATCTAATCTGTGATGTTTATAGGTTTCTTGTCACACATTTTGTTTAAAGAAATATGCAGAGCTAAGTTTAAAGCCCAAAACAGTCCAAAATTAAGTGTCGCATCATTGACCCATTTCTTTCAACCTCATGGATTGGACTCAGACCAAATAGACTGGGCAGTTCCTGCAAGTTCAAGTGTTTAGAAATCTCCTCTGCCTCTTTTCCTTAATGTCATGCAATTCTTTCCTATTTTTTCTGTGTCAGTGTTCTGCTGCCCAGCCTCTTTGATCCCCTCGGCCTTTATGTGACCATAGAAACTTGTTTCCGGAATCAGTGCGTCAAGCCCTTAAACGTGAATGACCAGCATCTACAAAAGCTCAGTGCGGGAAAATATCAGCCATTCGTCTGGTGATGTCACTGTGCCAAAATTAGGCCACTGAAGAGAGAGGGGGAGGCGGTCTGGAGACTTGTTGAGAAAGAAAATGAAAGAGCCAAGTAGGCACCCCAGGGCATTGATGTTTGGAGACCAAGAAAAGTACAGCTTTTATGTGCTTAGGATTTTGCTTTTTCTAGTAAAAAAAAACACCCAACTTTGAACTGATTCATTGGAGAGGAAACTGAAGAAAGCCATGTATTACACAGCTTTGTAAAATACTTCATTCTGATTGTTTAATCATAGCATACATTGCTGTATACTCATTTATAAACTGGTAAACTGTAAAACCGATTGTTGTTCTACATAATCAATTTCCTAGCTGTAGAGGTTTCTTAGCAAATACTTTAAACTAATGTAGACCTATTTTAATGATTCCAAAATTTCATGTCTGTTTATTTGTTCTTAAGTAGTTGTAGTTTAAGTGGCTACTTACATGGTTACATGAATAATACATGAATAATTAAGATTCTAGTTTATACAGAGATTTTACTTCATGTTATGGTTTAACATAACCTCGGCTTGGATAATGTGGAAGTGAATCCTGTTAAAAAATGCAAAGAAAAGCTTGTTTTTACACTGTTGCTATTTTTCTATTGTGGTACAACAGTTTATTGTGAACCATGGCAGGTCCTCTGGAACCCCCATTCAAGGCCAGGGCTTGAGCTAGGCTACAGATAATTAGATCACTGCTATCAGTTTCACTGTCCCTTTTCTCCATCACAATTTACATGATAATAACACTCTTGATGGTCCCCCGCTCTCAAAAGCGCATAGACTTTCTTTTTTCCCCTTTCCAACATCCAAATGATTCACTGTCTCACCTTAAAATGCACTTATGGGGAGGGAATAAAACAAGCATTCCCTGGGAAAACTCATGGAAAACAAACAAAAAGGGCACGGGAAAAACATACACGGGAACGTGATTTCATGACACGCAAGTGCTAAACGCATTAAAACCAAACTTTGTTGGTGTTGCCATAAACACGTTTAATGTCTGGGAAAGTACAGTTTAGTGGACTGAATCTGAATCTAATCCAGTTTGGCTGAAGGTGAGTCACATCTGAGCTGACTTTTAAAGCTCTGGGCAAGAGCAAAACAAATTCTGTATGGCTGGTTTATGTGAAATATTTCTGGGAAGTTGTCCTGCTGTGTGAATTACAATACTGCACGTAAAATCATTTGAAACTGAAATTTGCAATTGATTTTATAATTATTTGGAGCTCAGCTTGTGTGTCGTATTAATTGAGAGATTTTATGAAATCCTAAAATGTAATTGTCATCTGATTCATTACTGGATATTTTAGAAATAACAAATGTTAAAAAATGTTTTAAAAGTTTTAAAAAGTATATCTTATTCTACCATTTGTAGGATAAGATATACATCATATATACATTATGAAACATGAAAAACAAAATGTAATAAAAATATATCAGTTTGAGCTTCTGATCTGAACAAGTTACTTTAAATCAAACGGTTGAATTAAGTATTAAATACTAAATACTTTATTAAATACATAAAGATGTACCATTAAATAGTATGGTACATCATTTTCATTCCTCATCCTGAAGTTTTTTCTTTAATGTTCACCATGTTCAAAGTCAGAGCTTCATCCATTGAACACTTTCCCTAAATCTGGATCCGTACGGACCGCTATGAAACTCCCAGCGTTGGATCCCTCCTCAGTATTCACTGCTGGCCAAGAAGCTTCCTGCAAATGCTAACTTGTTTACAGCGGCTATTTCGCTCATACCCTGGATTTCTTAAGGTCAAAATTTCTTCTGCCACACTGGGCTTGAACTGCACTTTATTCCCCTTTAATTTAACAGCTCCGGCAGCTTTTTTAGTTAAATCGACTGTTCATTATTGAGCCTCATTTTACGAAGGGCTGTGAGGTGCAGTTTAATGAATCTCTGGCACAAAGATCCCTTTCACTGCCCGAGGAAGAATAGAAGCTATTTAGACCATGTAGAGCTGTATGTCAAAGGCAGCCCATAATAGTTGTCAGACAGAGGCTAAAATTCCCACTGGTGCGAGAATCCACCAAAAATCAGAATCGACTTTCAGCACCAACAGATCAACGTAATTGTAGGAAGTTTGTGGACAAAGTGCCCGTCCAAATGTATGTATCTCTAATTATAACCTTACCATATAGAACTTTTTCCATGTAGTTTTATGTAGTAAGCAAAGGGGATTTTTATTAAACATTAAAGTATTAAGTAAGATTAAGAATAAAAAAACATATTGTAAGCTGCTTTAAATCTTCTATTGATAAAATAACAAACAGACATTAATTTCAAATAGTAAAAGATTCAACAGTTAAGTAGAGAACTCTCAACAAGTGGTTCTGCTGTTCAAAGTTTGTAAGCACACTGAATATCTGTTTACAAATGGTTCAAGCTGGTTTCAGTGTTTAAACTCACTTTCAACAATCCATATGCAAATGTGCTGTAGCTGGAAACATCTATTAGTTAATCATTTATCAGTTAAAAAGTAATTTATAAATATAGTTAAACATTCACTGAAACATGTTTTTAAGCTTTGTACATTTTAAAATGATACAGCAAATATATTTCTAATTTAAGGTAGTTCAGACCCTCTAATCCAACAAAGCCTCCTAAAACATTTTTTTAATCTTAGTTAAATCAATTTATGATAAGCTTTATTGTCATTGTACAGAGTACAGATACAAAAACAATGGAGTGCAGTTTGTATATAGCAAGAAAAACAAATAGCAAGATTATGGCAAAACATTTAAAAAATATATAGTGATCATTTACAAATGTGCAAAACCGCCTATATTCACATATACAGCATGCCCAGGACAGTTAAACCCGAGACTATTGTCTTTGCTCTGTGGGAAGCCTCAGACAAATCCCTCTTAGTTGCAGGTGGTCAGGCGTGAGCAAAGAGTTAAGTCCCAGGGTCTTTCTGCCCCTCCCCTTCGATGTTCTGACATCATTGGCCCTTCCCTCTGAAATAATCCTCCCTTCCCCCAAACTCCAGCTTTCAGACGAGAGGAGGGAAGCTGTAAGTATGTCCTGAGCAGAACCAAGGGTTAGCAAGTGCATCCTGAAAATGCAGAAAATTAATATGCAGAAATAGAGACTTTCTTGGAAATAACTGCAAACATCTTGGGCGAGGGTGTTGTGCTTGTGGAGATGGCTGTTCAGGCTGCCATCATGAACTCGCAGTTCTTAAACTTCTGCTTTCCTGGCTCGGTTATGGAGTATGAGGTGGACAAGGGTTTGGAGGGTGGACTTCTGGGTGAGATGGACTGTGAGGGTGACTTCAGGGAGACCACCAGAGACCTTCTCAGCTTCATTGACTCAGCTTCCAGCAACATTAAACTTGCACTGGACAAACCTGTCAAGTCCAAGAGGAAAGTCAACCACCGCAAGTACCTGCAGAAGCAGATTAAAAGGTGCACGGGCATTATCTCACCAGGGACCGCACCTGTTCAGGAGCCATGTAAGAGACAAGGCTCGCCCCACACTCCATCCAGCAACCTGGTCAGCAAAACACCACCCAAGAGGGATGGGATACAGGCCAACCTGCAAAGCAAGAGTCTGGCAGCTCTATTCAACCCAGCGAAGGATGTACGAGGAGAAAGGGCCAAGAAGCCCCTGCTGCGACACCGAAACCTCCCTCCATCTTTCTTTACAGAGCCGGCCAACAGCGCCAGAGTTACATCCACGTCTGGCATGTCGCTCAAAGACCTGGAACGAGGGACTCCAGAAGCAGCCGAGTTCTTGGAACTTCTTGGGCCAGACTACAGCAACATGGTCTCAGAGCAGGATCTATTTCACACAGCACCTATCAGGATCCAACAGGATGTGACCGGAAGCCCCGAGCCTGTCTCATATGACTCACACCATTTTGTAACTGGTGGTTTTTTATACTCTGAGCCCTGGGGAACATGTAGCAGTAGCCCCAGAAAGTCTGGGGACATGCGGGTGACACCAGTGCAGCCAAACCTTTATAGTCACCACACAGACCTTTCTAGTGCTGCGTCTGTGGAACAGAACTCGCCATGTGCACTTACCTTTTCAAACTTCTTTACAGACTGCACAGCACCCCCGGTCTCTTATGATATGACAAACGGATACAACAGAGTAATCTTTCCCTCTCTTTAAGCTAGACATTTCCCTTTTTTCTGACATTGCTTTGGAACAAAATATGCATCAGTATTTTTCAGTATGGTAATGAAAAAGACACTACCTAAATGTAACTGCCTTCTGTTGTGAAAAGAATTTGAATCAAAAACTGATTATGAACCTTTTTAATATGTTGCTTGATGTATTACATGTCTCCAAACGCTTACTGGAAAAGGAACATTTAACATATTTCTAATAATAAATTAACAAAACTACACCTCAGGAGTTTATTGCTCACTGCATGTAAAACAACAACAAAACAGTCAAAACCACATCTATAATTATATTTGCCTAACCATATAGATGGATAGATAACTGTGTTTTAATGTAGGCATTGTTTGATAACACAACTGTTTTTAAATGATCTTAAAAAAAACAGGGTAGGAAATTTGTTACATAGCTGATCTCAGGGGGTTGTGTGTATTTGGTTAAATATAGTTAAAGGTAAATAGTGGCCCTATTATGTATTTGGGCACCTCCAGTAAGCAGCACTTAAAATGTATGAATTTGTTTGCATTATAAAACAAAGAGGTGAACAAATTCTGCTACAAACCAGTGCTAAACCTTATTACAGTTTATCTCTCCAAACAATGTTTGCCAAGCAGTGTTTAACACAACTAAACAAATGATTTAAAAAAATATTTAGATTAAAGTTCAAACAGGTGTCCTAGAGTTTAAATTAAACACCTTAACCATGGACATGTTACATACCATTATATAACCATTACTTAATCTATTGTTTTAACATTTAACAATACAATATTACTTTTCTCTTTTTTACATGGGCTATCTTTCTTTTTATGTGATGCAAGGCAATGATCATACATTAAAGTGTGGAAAAAATACTTTTTAGGGCCAAACATGAAACTGCAATATTTGCAATCACGACAATCTGTCTACATTGTTATTTTGATCACTGTTCTTTTATTACAAATAGTTTGTTAGGTGTGCACACCGAAATCAATGACTTCAATTCCTTCATTGTAAATGTTTGGAATTACTATATTTTGCCCAAAGTTCTAGATTTTGGTCTAGTTTGTGTAGTTTCATTATGTTCAAGAAGCTGTAAAACTGTGCATAATAAGCTGTTTATTCTTGTTTATTATAAAATGCAAAATACAAATATATAATAATCACATTCATCAGAAAAGGAAACAAATAAATACAGGCACCATACAATATTGTTTCTGAAACACTATGGCCTTACATTGGGTAGAACATTAAATTAGCTATCAGGCATTTTCAATTGCAATGGGAAGTCACAAATAATTACAATAAATGAAGCTATTGAGTTATATTTAGTTGTTGTCTGCTATCAGCTCTGTTTGTATTTATGAGCTGTAAATAGTTCTGTAACTAGTTCTTACTCTTTATACATGTTTAAGCAACACTCCACATGTCTCAGATTTGCATTTTGAGGAATTGATTCTTCATGTATTATCAATGGAATCAACTTTTTTTCTATCAATGGATAGATTCATACATGGCACGCAATGAAAGTTCTGTTCATTCTTAAAGAGACAAAATAAAGCTGGTCTTTATGTCTAAAATATAGCGGTGTATAGTTAATGGTCATGGTCAGTGATATTTAAATGTGTTATTTTTTTGTAATGTGATATTTTTTCTAAACAGACAGCAGAACATAGAAGATGCATCACATATCACACACAAAAAAAGTATTTAGGTGTAAGTACGTGTTTAAACATTTCCATGAGGAACCAAATATTATGGCTCCATCTGCTGGCTGTAATATTCAATCGTCCAGCGCTAGTTTGGAAGTTAAAAGCCCTTTTCATGTTGTCATGTGATCACACATGAAGCTGGGAAGCCACTTGTGAGTTCATTTACTGAATTTAAACCCAGCAGGAAACAATGGCATCATTTAGAGTTACTTTCTATAGTAAAACAGCTGATATTGTTGGATTTTGTGCACAGGAGACAATAATGCCAAACCCTGTTTACTTCCAGTACGATTTTGAGTTTTGCATTTAAGGATTTCTGCTCACAAAGTAAATGCCTCTTACAGTCAAGCTGATTTTGCAAAGTTTCTAAGTGGTTTCTAGGGTATATATGACTTTTATCTTCCATTAAAAAGTTATTGTAAATGTTTTCTCAGTGGTTCTGCGACTGCTCTTTGGTTATTAAAGCATTTTAAAAAAATATGTATTTATTTTCGTGTTTCTCAGAAGCGAAAGATGGCATCTAACTCTTAAACTTGTAAAAGTTTAAACATTTCTGTGCAGTTTTTAGTTATAGTGAGTATGCATGTGACTGGGTCAGTCTCGTAATCGTGTTTGGGAGTTAGTCCTTAGTTTTAGGCAGCACAATCCATCTTAACGCTTTATTTTTGGTATTAAACGAAAGCAATGTTTTAATTTTTAGTTATATAAAATTATAGCTTGTGTGTCAGGTAAGATGTAAAACGTATGTATGCATCAGCATAATGTTTAATGTTCGTGAATATCTCAATATATACACATATATACAATATATTTTTAATACATCGTTGTTTTCTCCCTTTACACAAGATGGCGGTATTGCTGCGCTAGTCAAATTCCCTAATCCGTTCTATACATATTCAGACATTTTCACATCAGAACTAAAACTAAAATGATGGACACGTCAGAGTTTGCTTCATTTATGACTTTTTGACGTATTTTGTGACGAAATATGTCCAGATTATGCAGACACACTTCGGTCCTATTTATTTCTGGCAGTTACCTGCTGAGTCCTTTACAGTTTGACAAATGACATGATTATTTTCTTTGTTATACAAAATGACATCTACATCATCTGTTTTATTGCCTCTGGCCCTCCTGTTGTCATTCCACGTTTAATGTGAAATACATGAAACATTGCAGTATCATGGCATGGTGTTCTCAGCATAAATGCATTTCATTCACTCAGTGTTTCTCATTCACTTAGTGAAATATTCTTATGTGAGACTCTATGGACTGGTTTTGCTGCACTGCAGGACCCTAAATGTATATTTACATTAAATGGCGACCCAACACAGCATCAAAATTGTTCATTGTACTGTATTTAATGTTGTCTTGCTTCTGTTTTTATACATTTGCCACGTTCTGTTTATGGATTTTAATCATTTGAAAGCATGTCATGTGACCTGTCCATGCTGTTATCTGGCTAAATTGGCAAGTTTCTTCAAAATGACAAAAGTATTACACAAAAATATTAATATATAAGTGATAATGCTACTAATGTTTTTACTTAGTATTATTATTATTATATTATTTTCCTTATTAATGCTTTTCCCCCTTTTTCATGATTAAAACAGATCAGCAGAGACATTCAACTAGTTGAAAAACATCAAATGATTATAGGTTATAAGGTCAGCAACAGTCAACATGGTAAATGCTTGATCTGGCTGCTGTTCAGTTACTTCCCTGGAAAAAACAAAAAACACTGTTTTGAATAGTTTTTTGCTAATAATTGACATAATTATAGGTGAGTTTTCACCTTCTGTTGATTTGCTGTGGAGGGATTGATGTTGCAGAACAAAATTCTGAATTTATTCTCCCACACTCCCCCACCACATTTTAAGAGTGTTCACACATACACATTTCATTAATACAATTAAAAGTAACACAAAACTAAACAGGATATGGAGATGCAGCCAAAATACAGCACGATGGCAAGTTGATGTACAGTTTATGTACAATACAGTTTGTGTTTAGTAGTGGTTAGTCCATTTAATTAGTTTGGTAGTGGTTAGTCCATTAAATTAATGTTTGCATCAGTTCTATTCAGAAAACAAAATGTTTTACATCTTGTACAATTTGAGGAGTAAACCATGTCGCCATGTTAGAGTTAGCTTTGACAGTCTTCTCAATTTGCTAGGCTTTTACTAAGTTGTGGTTTTTAAATGGTTTCCAGGCTTTTCTGGGTCATTGAAAGGACATTGCTAGGCAGTTGCTAGGTTTCTGTGCAGTTGCTGGGGTCATCTAGGTAGTTGCTAGCATGCGATACTTAGTGACTGATTAATAGTTTAAAAGAGCCCACCATGATATTATCACTCAACAATCATAAGCTCAAAGTAAAAAAAACACTCTTATTCTTCACAAGCAAAGTGCGAATATTCATTTATATTCGTATATGCCAAAGTTTAATACCAGCGGCGTTCTGATAAATCCTTCATCCCTTGATATAAGCATTAGCAATAAGGCTCGTCTGGTGTGCCAGCATATAGAAATGTTGTGGGGATATTGCAACAATCCTGTTCCGTGTTGCTGTCATGAGTTTTTTCCCCAATCAAAGGAAAATGTTGCCAAACAACAGGAAAAGCAAATCCCCCTTTAAACTGACTGACGGAAACCTTCAGGCTAAATCACACTAATAAATCTTACTCTAAATACTTCAAACCCTAAAGCATTAAGACACAGGAGAAAGTTTATGCATAAAGTGGCATGTAAGAACATTGGTGATACAGCTGTGAAACTTATTATTTTTCAAGGACTGCTAATAACACAAAAAATGCTTCTTTGTGTTGTGATAAGGTTTTAAAGAAAGCAAAAATTTATATTATATCTGCTTTGACTCACGATTCTATTGCTATATCTTGAAATGAATATTCAAGGGTAAATAAACAATCTACTGTGTCTCTTTCTGTCTAATTTACAGAAAGCAGTAAAAGTAATTGTAACAAGCCGCCTGGTTGCTGTTAACGACTGGCGGTAGATACAGATGACACCTTTAATGAACACAGACTTTCAGCACGCTGTGCCCTGATGCTGGAAGGTCACGGTCTAAGATAAATGTCAAGGATATCATTATTCGGTAGCTGCAGTAATGAGAAATGCATTTCACCAGTGTGTTTATAAATTAGCCAGTTTGTGCTTTGGATCATCACATGTAGCATAAAATATGGTGTATTTTTCCAAACAATAGTGAGGGGAAATGTTGCAAAATGTTAGAAATTAATTTTGATTGATAGGCTAATTTACATGAAAGGAAATGAAAGAACATTGTTGGTTCAGTATAGATTACCTAGAATTATTATATATCATATGTCAGCACTCTCAGCTGGTGGATTGTATCTGAAAATAGCTTATTTTAAGGTATGGCTATAGATAGCAACTGTAAAGACAATGCTGATAATTAAATTCAAATAAACATCGTGCACAGTAAGGTTAGCAAAACAAACAGGCATAAACTTTAATGTATTTGATTTCCAGTCAAATAAAAATGTATATGCTTTTTGGTAGGACCTACCCAAATTAGAAAGATGGTAACTCGGTTGTGTGACATGCCCACATCCCCAAAACATAAACAAAATTACAAAACAATATGGCCCAGACTACATTCAATTGAGGTTGAATTAATGCAAAGATATTTGTAGTTTGTGTTAAACCACAATAATCTGGTTAACACACAATAACAGAAATGGAAAAGATCTATTTGAACCTAATATTAATTACTTGGAATATTGTTGGGCCTGTGCAGTAGATAGTAACCTTAATACATTTCAGTGTTCTGATTGTAAGATCTTTCTCATGCTAACCAATTGTGGTTCTGTGTTGGGTCACCACCATGTAAAATGTGGATCCTGAAACAACACTGGTTCAGAAGAACTGATCTAGGTTACGTGACTCAGCCCATGATGTAAATGCTACACCTTCTTCTCATAGCAGGTTACAAGCTGAAAGCAGGACCCAATCTAAAATTGCAAACGATGTCCCGATCTCCTCTGAAAAGAGTGCTTTAATAACCCTGAAGAGTCCTTAGAGAGGAACAAGATCTTATAAAAGTGCAGAAAATCCCATTCCCTATCACAGACCTCTCCTTCGTAATTACCAGAGCTGCCCCTTTTCAAAGGTGAAGGACTCTCTCTTTCCAAGCACTTCAGGATGTGGGCCAGTTAACTTTCATCTCCAGTACGAGTGAAAAACTATCTGTATGTTCTAATAATCATTAATAACATTTTGGATTATAGTACGTAGTGCCTGTCAGCACAAACTGCTGTGCTGTTGCTAAGGTGTTCAGGGTCATTGCTTAGTTTATTGCTGAGCCCAAATTAAAAGTCCCCATTATATCTGTTTCTATTATATCTAGTCCCTATAGATTTGACTTCCTAATTCAGTTTATTTTTATTGTGTTCACTTTGAGCAACGGGTAGAAGTGATGCCTGCACCGCTATGAATAATGACCTTCAAAACACTATAAAATAATGCATCATTTTACAGATTTATGTCTGTTTGAACACAGGTTATACTGCCACATCATAAAGCATTATATTATATAAGCAGCAGAAGTAGTTAGACTTCAAATATTCATAAGAACATGTTATTCCTGAAACTCAAGATTTAAAACACCAATTTGCTGTATTTTTTTACATTACTACACCCGATCTGAGGGAATATCAAAAGAATAATACCCATTGAATAGGAGATGCTGTTTGTGGCGTTATTTCTGCATTTCCTGTTGGGAGCGTTGAACCGCTTCATGTTTGTGGATTGGGGGCAACCTCCACTTTTAATGAATTGTTTACCCAGTGTGTCTTGTTGCACTCCGCTTTTGATGTTTCTTGAAAGCTGACAGAGAAAGCTGAAATCTGCTTGTTTTGTTTCATTTCAGATCTCCTGCAATCGTCTACATGAAACAGGACGGTGAGAATATTGCAACTGAGATGAAATATGTGGGAGGAATAGGATATCTTTGATGGCTTTTCAACTAAATATTTCAAACCCTTGGAGATGTTGCCAGTCTTTCCTCACTAAATGTTTGGATCACCTGTCAGGTGGTGACACCTGTGTTGTGACTCAAGCCAGAATTGTATGTCACAGAACTCCAGAATGACTTTAAATTCCAGTACAATTCCCGAATGTGAATGGAATTTGAAGCGGAGCAGTAAACAGGATACAGCACCGTAAGTCACATTTAAGTCTGAGGAAAAAGAATTGAATTTGAATTAAAGGATGAGTATTTACATATAAAAACATTAGCTGATATTATTATTTATGTTTGGTTAATATGTAATTCCCTATAAAAAGCTCTTTAATCGATTTTTAGTCAGTATTCATTTATTTTACACTTGAATAAATAATATATAATTTTTTAATAATATATAATTATTAAAATATAATCATTTTATTTATTTAGTATTTTATTTAGTAATTTTATATTTGTAAAATTAACAACACACTGAGGTTTATTAAAACAGTTTGACAGGTATGATTTATTAATAAAACAATGACATTTTAATGCAAAACTAGAGTTAGTCTAATTAAATCTGTTGTGAAACGCATGCAAGCTTAGAATAACCATAACATAATTGTCTGTTAGTGTGGATGCAAATATAGTATCATTATAGTTTTTAGTCATAGTTATTTTATATCGTTTTCAGTGTGAACAGGCCTTAACTCATTATTTGAAAGGAAGCCAATTCCTGCGTATTAAATATTGCGTGGTCCCAGCTCAAACAAACTGTAGTCATTTCCTGTTTCTGTTACAACTTTAAATGATACAAGCCTGCCTGCATTCAAAGAGACAGATGTCTTACAATATTAAAAAGTGTAGGATTTTTGTTTCTCATCCCAGGGCTGGCACACATCACATGGCTGTCATCATTCGCCTCAGATATTTAGCTTCTATTCATTTATGGTAGAGGAAGCCTGTCAGATAGCAATGGATTTGCCTTTGCTTCATTCCAGTAACAACACGTTCCAAAACATTGAAAGCGTACCGTTTGCTCCCAGAGTCTTTTCCTAATGCACTGGCACTTCATCTGTGCAATCGTCTGAAATAGATTAATTTCCGCGGGTGCAACCTCTGGATGCCAGTCTGTCTGCTCAAGGTAATCCTTCCAAGGCAGTGATAATGAATAGCGTAATCCTTTCTCATTAGCATTAGCATTACTATACCATTTTTCTAATGAAACATAAAAAGATATCTATGAAAATGGAGACGTCGCCACAGGTTCCAAGCATGACATCGCAAATTATTAGTCACCTCAGGTGGGTGTGTTAGTCAGAAATGGATTTCCGTGAAGACAATAATAGGAAAATTGGCTCTGTTGCAAAATCTCCACTAGTGAAAGGCTGGGTCATTCCATTATACGGGGGCCATTTGTGTCCCTCATATACAGAAGCAGAGGCCGGGGTTAGTTGTCACCTTTTTGTTTTTACTTTAGTTCCCAAAGTAGGTTTATTTTCACAGTAAATATAAAGATACATATGGCCTCAAAAAGCCATTTTCCGGTTATGGTCCAGGAGATAAATACAGTTTATTGAAAACCTATGGGACTTTGACAACATGTTCCAATAGTGCCGAATACATGCCCTTGTATCATCTGGTAAATCTAATTTTCTTTCTAAGAAGCATCTTAAACTTCATGATATTTTGAGGGCAGCGTTTCTAATGTCCAAATAAACTGTAAAGTATCAAACCAATTACATTTCCAAAGACGTAATTATGGAGCAACACTGGATAAAAATGAATCAACTAGATGGCACAGTGCAATTTAGCACTTTAAAATCGTTCAAAATCTTACTTTTAAAAATCGCTGTCAACTGATGAAGGCACATATTTCACATAATGACCAAACTATTACAGGCTGATGTCTTTGAAACAAAGCCTAATAACCTCATTTAAATCTGTACAACATGACCTTTATCTTTTGTGCTATTGTTAAGAACAGAACTTGATATCTAGAAGCTTTGATATTTTCTTGAAGACTGAATGTTCAGCGTATGATCACTTTAAATGAATAGACCTCATTTGTGCTCTTAAAATCTGAGCTGGGTAGCAATAAGTGGCTCATTGTCCTCAAAGTAAATGTTCATCTCTTCATCTGCATAATAATTGCAGTTGTGGAGTCTTGTGAGCCTGCTGTTCTTGTTTCTTGGGGAACAGAACATTAATACAATTTCATTATGCACAGTAATACACAGTCATTAGAAGGTCTGTATGCTAAATTTGTATTCTGAATATAGAAATATCAAATGAAAGAATCTTAAAAACATTGTGAAGTGCAGTTTACTTATTACTTTGGATTAATGCTTATAAATTATATTTTGAGTGTCATTCATTACCAGTAACAACAAAAATCATTTAGGCTTTTAAAATCATCTGCACTGTTACAATTAGCCAATTGGTGACTTTAAATACAATCAAAAGGAGTCTCCTACAACTCATATGTTTATTCAGAATTATTTATAAAATGGATGGTTCTGGTCTTGGATTATGATTGGTCAATACAGAGTTTCAGTTAGGTGGTAAAGCTTTGATTGGATAGCATTTGACAGTTAAGCCCCGCTGGTTGATGTCATAATTATGCTTGCAAAACGCATCTTTCCGCTTAGAAAACTAACTGCTTAAGTGTTACATAGACATATTTTTGCAGCACATAATCCATTGCATTTGATGTTCAGATCAGGATTAGTCACATGGTATTTCTGTCTCAGGTGATTGGCTGAAAAATGGGGCCAGAACTGAATGCCCATGAGCAAAGATGGCATTTTGCACGTTTTATCCTTCCAGATGTGGATGTGTCTGCACCTATATTAAACACCTCATTGACCTGTGAAGTATGTTAAAACCCCTATTTAGAGGCTTAAAGCACAAGATTACATTGACATGAATGGAAGTCCCAAAACCCCATATGCTAGAATAATGAAAACTGCATGTTTAACCCACAGCCCTCTTATTAAGTATCATTAAGCTTTGTTAAACATCATGTGGAAAATAATCTGTCACTTACTGAATTAAATACTCATATTGTGCTCATTTAACAGTTATTGACCCACTAATATCCACAGTTGCTGCAATTTCTGCTAATCAAGAAAAAATGTCTTGCGCTCACACAGGTTTCATTTTAACTGGAAATGTTACTGTTGTCACTAAACATATTGAGGAAATAAATAATACAGATCAGATTCTTGGAACGGTGCTAAATTTGATCCTGAACAGCATGCGACAATGTCAGTATGCAGTGACCATGTTGTGTGACTTTGGAATACTGGGAGATTCAATTTGTAAATATTTTCCTGCCAAACCTGTGAGCTGTTATTATACTGTATGTATTTGAGGTGTTCCTGTAGCTCAACTGGTAGAGCATTGCGTTAGCAGAGCAAAGGGTTCGTGGGTTTAATCCTAGGGAATACAAGTACTGATAAAATGTATTAGTAATGAATGTAAATATAACCCATATTTAGTGACAATAGGTAATACTTTGCATTAGTTAGTGCACTAACTAGCACAAAATTAAATTAATAGCATTTATTCATTTTAATGTTTTTGTTATACAAAGCTCATTGTGCATTATCTAATGGGGGCACATAACTATTGATTTTAAAAATGACGTATTCCTTGTTGTTTATATAAATGTATGCAGTTAACGTTATTGTAAAATGTTGACAAAAGCACGTAGAATGAATCAACACCTACAGAAACTAATGTAACTTTTTATTTAATGAATAATATTATTAATCACTAGGCACGCTGTAAACAGTCCTCATCGCAACAACTAGAAAAATATGTCTATATCCACTTGAAGGGTATGTGTGCAATTTCTTAATAACATGGGAATTATAAATAGTCCATTTTAATAAGCAGTGACATTAAAGGGAGATTTATTCTCGCGGGAAGAGCTACACTGAAGCGAAAATTGGCATTTAGATTTCACTGTAATCAGGTTAGACACCGCGGAGGCTTGTAAACTAAAGCAGAGTGTAAATGAAGGTGCTAAAACTTTATATCAAACTGACCTTGTCTTGTAAACTCAGTTTTTGAGGACAGTTATGAGACACAGCTGCAAAGAAATGTGAGAGGGAATTATGTCAAGAATTGAATGTTGTGTTGTTCATTACCAGTAATTAAATCATGAATTCATTGTTGTGCATTTAGCAATGTTTGTGCTTAAAATACAAATATATAGCATCACATAGAAAGAAATGGGGAACAAATATAATGTTGTGGTGAACACACAATACTTTCTCTTGTCCTTGGTAGTTTTTCAAATATGCAAATGTATGGTAATTCGTACCAAATTTGCATCTTCGTCTCTGAGGATATGACCGACTACATAATGGCAAATTCAAAGTTAATGACAGATTATATATATCAAGATCCAAAAACATACATTTCCTGCATTTTGTGCGGTCAGGTTTTTACTAAAATACACCCTCTCATTGTTTATAAAGATTATTCATACTTAAAAACTTTCCATTTTCTATAAAGCCAAGGCAAGCAGACTTTCATATTTGTTTTCCTGTAAAATCAATTTCAGCCAAGGTTGGATCTATTTGCCCTTAAAAGAATCTCAAACCAATATGCACCAGTATACGGCAAATCCACTGAATGCATTTCATCATATTCGCCATGCGCACATCATACTGAACCAGAGATAACACACAGAGAGAAACAATATTGACAATGCAGAGGGAAGGGTATTAATCAAACAGAGATAACTCCATCCGTTCAGTGCAGACACAATGGGAGACAGACAGCTTGTGGAGAGCTCAGCCTCCGTGGAGCTCATGGTGTGGCCGAGGGCTGGGCAAGGACAAAAGGAAGGTGAGGCGGCATTCATTATGTCATTATGCATTTGTCACGGACGTATCTGGAGATGGAGGGAAAATTGTGGGTATTGTGGTGTTTGAAACTTTAAACACTTCTGCAGCTTCGTTCACATGAATTCATCACTAATCAAAATTGACTGTTTATTTTTCTCAGTACACATTTCTGCTATTAATGTAAACAATTAATAAGTGTATATTGTTCTAAAAGTACAAGTTACTGGGTAATGATTACAAGCAGCTGAAAAGCTATTGTCTACTATTTTAACTAAACAGCCTTTGTAAACTTTACTAATAGTTAACCAGTAATGAAATGGTAGAAGTAACATCATTAAGCTTACACCATTTGGCTTAGAAATACATCACATTTTGGCAGAAAAATGTTATGTTTTGTGGTGATTTTAGCTACTTGCTGTAATAACAGTAATTAGGCAAAACCACACAAGCAGGAGTGATGTTGTTCTGAATATCAGCACAGCTGTGATGCGAAGTCTGCGACCTCCACTGAAGAATATGATAATACTTTTATACAACAGTTCGACAAACAAGACATTATCAAATAACATGCATTTTAGACAAAATATGGCTAATTATTTTGTCCGGTTTTCTCTGACACAAGCAGAAACAGTTCCAAATGAAGCTGAGACAGGGCCAGATTTTGCATGCCAAGACTGCCAGCCTGTCTGGAACATGACAAACATAGATAAGCCCAGTGATACGAACAGTAAAACATCTCATTGCTGTTATACAACATATCAGCGCACGCGGAACACAGCTTATCCAATCAGATTAGACAACCAGAAGTAACTGCTATATACAGATATACATGAAAACCATGGCTCAACAGCACAAGCTGTACCTGAAACGGCACGGCGCCAAGAGCTAATTAGTTTTTTCTGTGTGGAAAAGCATGTTGTAAAAGTTTCTCTTTTCATTTGTAACAAAAGTTCCACTAGCTGAATAAATGGCCGCCATGTTCTGCGGCACAACAGATGTGCTTAATAAGTGGGATCCTCAGAAGCAGCTGTGTGTTGAATACTGCTTCATTGACCATACGAAGACAAATGACTAACAGCTGGTTTCTCCCACAGCAGTTCTACCCCCAGTTTCTTAAGATCATCGCTCAGTGAAACCCGTGCCAAGCTAATGCTGCTCAACCGAGAAACATTAGATGGACTATTCAGCACTGCGGCATCCACATGTAAGCATTACTCTTATTGCCATAATGTTGCATATCACAAACCCCTATATCCTGTTGCACATACAGGGAATACTGGGTCTAGTTGTCACATGGGCTAAATCTTAGTAACTGTTATAAGTGTTATAGTTAAATAATTGCATTTAATTTGAACTTGTAATGGATAACAATAATAATAAAACACTGACATTTAAAGAAAAACTATAATTAAGATTTAATTAAGTATACATTTATATAATCATTAATTTAATTAGTATACATTTAATTTAATACTATTAGGTTTTATTTGAATTGTATACTTTTAAATTGAAATTAATATTTCTTTTTAGATAATATCTATTTCAATAATACAAAATGTTGTTTAAAGTGGTTTTTAACTAGGTAATAGCATTCAGAAATTTAAAGAAAAAATCATCCAAAACTTAATGGTATGTGTGTAAATGACTTGTATGTCTGTGAAAAATAACCACACAGACAAACCTTTAATGTAAATTTTAAAGAGTTAAAAGTGTGACAGCTAGCCCTGGTCTCCCACTACATGTGTGTCTGTGTAAATTGTCATTGACGTTTGCTCTCGAACTGTGACAGGGATTAGAGGCACATGATGAAATGATTCATAATTACAGATCAGTGAGTGATGAATTATTGATTTTGCATAAAAAGGCTTTGTTTGGTATGCCCATATATTTACATCTATAATGAAACAAATACTGTAGAATCAATATTCTTGCACTAAATGTGCCATTAGCTAAAACAAATAAATAGCCATAATTGTGAACCTGCATATATTACATAATTGACAGTCTCTACAAAAACAGTCTCTAATATAATGCATTGTTTCTAAAACAATAGCTGTTTTTAACCATGCTTAAATGGAATCATTGCAAATTACAAAGATGACTCTTTATGTTTTGGGGAGGTGAGGTATTTCACAATTAACCCAAATACCTATAGCATCACGATTGCTATAGTAATGTATCTGTTGTGTTATCTACATTAAACAAGTAACGCATTTGAAGTAGGATTCAAAGCCTGTGTGTTTTATTCTGAATGGCACTGCATGTATGTAGGTGAAACTGTGATATCTCAGTGTTGGGTTATAAAGCTGACAGGTCATTTAGTTTTGAGGTTACTGGGCTGTGATATGTTGATCTTGGGAGTGTCTTTAGTGTGGTGCAAAGAGACTATCAAAAGACTGTCTGGCAAAGACCTGGAAGCCTTTAATATGATGTCATGGCTGTTTGATGCTATCTTATATTATGTAGTATGGCGCATGCATACCAATTGGTGAGTGCATACCGCACAGCATGTACACTACACATGGATCATTATCATTAACATGGTTTAGACGCAGGTGTGGAGTTTTGTTCTGTCCTGCAGCGTTTAGCTTCAACCCTTATGTTCAGAATTACTTAAACATTACAGGAAAGGTTAAAACTCCAGGGTCCAGAATTAGACACATCTGGATCAGTGTTAAAGTAACAGTTAACACACAAATAAAAATACTGTTTAGTCAACCTCTATTAAAATCTTTATGACTTTTTTATGAATACAGAGAAAGATATTTTGCAGAATGTTTCCTAGACAACAAAGGTAAGCAGTAACCGATGGTTGTTAAGATCTATATTGAATAAAAGCACCACAAGTGGCCATTTAAACATGCTGGGGTATGTTTTTCAAAGATTAAATTTTTGTTACATAATAAGTTTTGTGTGGTCAAACTAATAAACTTTAAGACATGATGCTAACAGCAAAAGAGTTGTCAATATGACACATACATAGACCAAATAAAACTTTCTTGTAGACAAAGATGTTTAAAGACAAGGTTACTTAAACTTGTTTTGAATTTCATTTGATGCAAAATAGCCACGGGACTCACAGGTCATTAACTCAAATACAAGCATGTGGAGTTTCTGTTACCTCTAAACCTTTGATACCAAACTGCTGACACTTATTGTACAAACACAGGACAAAGTTAGTACAAAACCTCTGTCTGAACTTTCCCTTACACTTGCTTATTACTGCAGTCCGCATTTTAATAAGCAGCAAGGACATGCTGATCCAGGAACACAGGAACCATAGCAGACCCTGGCCCAAAATGAATTAATTTATGCTAATAGCTTCTCTGCAGGACAGCCATTGGTTTGACCCTCCACTTACCTCTCCAGGTCTCTTTATTCCAGTCAGGCCACACCAAACTCCAAAGAACCTGATCTGACCCCATTAATTGATTTCAACGGGAGTTCTCAAGGTTCCTAAAACACCAAAACCACAACAGCTGTTAGTGTGCCAAGCTCCGGTAAGGACATTAGAAATTTCAATGCCAGGAAAATACATTTGAATTCCATGCACCGCATATGAGGGCTTGACCTGACCTTATGGCCTCTCTACAAGGATCAGAGGAAATGTGTTAAATAGATGGAGCTCTCTACCTTTTTATAGCTTCAGTTTATTGGAAATATCCTCATTAGCCAGCTTTTTAACAAGAAGATAACAACAAAGTCAAAAATGCTTCACCCCAGAGCCACAGATACTCTAACAAAAAGGTACCAGGTATGGCCATGATACTAATATGGTGTCTGGTAATGACTCATGTTCTGTGATGGAACTATTTGGCTCCTTCAAGTCTTTGGGAACCATATACTGTAAATATAGTTTAGTTGCAAGTTTGCAACACACAGAATGTCTTCAAATAGCTTTTACCCAATTCAGAAATCTTTAATTTTTTAAGATTTGTTTATAGTTTTGAGCTTGAGATGCACATAGATTTGTACCTAATTATAGTGTTGTACTAAATATCAGCATGACTGTAATTTATCATTGGTAACAGCCATGCTAATATTGCAAGTGTGCACAGTGCTTTTATTTAACAGTTATTTGTTAAGGTAATATAAACTGTACATAAGCTAACTTTAACTGTACATACAGTAAAAGAGGTTAGATTTTTTTGTGCAGCAATTAAAATAGTTACAAAGAAGTCAAGACATTGAGCAGTGCATGCCACCAAGCAGAACACAGACTGGAACAGAGTGTGGTGGAAATGGAGCTATTTTAATTCTATAGCCTTTATCCCAATCCAATTCCACCCCAGGTTTTCCATTTCCTGGTTCTTGGTAACTGGCATGGACACAGACAAGCAGAGTGAAACAATAAGTGGAACTGTTATATTATATTGCTCCTGGAACACTACTTTGCCAATCAAATTAGAGGACTGGAACTAACTGTTGTATAATTAAATTTCTAACGTTTTAGAGTGTTTTCTCAAAGTATTTATTATTCAGTCCATTTGCTGCATATGCATCGATTAACATATTTGCTCAAATAGACTTTCTATAACTGAGGGAGTAAATTACAGGTTTCTCCCAAACAACCATATGCACATGGCTGAACATTTTCATAATTTAGCTTTTAATATGAAGGCGTATTAATTGCTATGTAGGAGGTAGCGGAATCTAACAGGTAAATAAAGTTTACCACAAACATTTTTTTGACATGCATTTAATAAATAAACAACTGATGTATTTATATGTAATTAAAAATATGAAAATGCATTTTTTAATTATTTTTATTTAATGTTTAAGAAAATTAGGTTAGATTAAAGTTAGACAGTCTTAAAAACAAATGCATCATGCATGAATGCTTGTTTTCATGCGCTGTCTCAATACTCATGCTTCCTTCTCAGTGCATGCAAATGCGAGGGCGTGTGATTTAATTTGCGGAAAATGCTTCTTGCACAAACTGCCAATCAGCATTAATGTTTAAGCATGTGCAGAATCTGTGCTGCAACCCGAAGGAACAGTATGCGATTCGATTAATGCAGTCTAGTGCATGGCTCTGCCTCTGCAATAGCGTAAATCCTAATACACAATTTGAGGGAGCAGGTGGGTGTTAATGGCATGCAGAATGGGCTAAAACTTTCAGTAAATGTACTTCTTCTAAGATGAGTCTGGTGTTATTAAGATTCAGTTACTACTTCACTTCTGTTAACCCTTTCTGTGACCTCTTTCGCTTCCCTACTAACAGTCTTAAAAGCGTGTAATTTCCGTGCCACTAGTGTCACTAAATGGAAATTGCAAATATAATCTTCACCCTCTTCCTCATCTGCCAAATGTGTTGAAATATGAGAAATAGATAGTCCCACCCCAAACTCAAGCTATTGGATGGGCTATCAAAACAGAATACACTGTGTTTATATTTTCAAAGGGGTATAACAACTAAAAGCTTACCTAATGTATCCTTAATGTAAGGGTGGAGAGAATGTTAAGTATACATTTACATACATTGTAAATTTAAGTACTAAATTATTTTAATTAACAACATGCACTTACCATACAGTTAGGGTTTGGTTTAGGGTAAGTTGCATGCAATTAGTCATAAGTGTTATTTCTAAAGTAAAATATGTAAAAATATGTACATGTAAAATATAGGATATTGAAAGCACTAAACACACTTTACATTCAATAATTAGTTTGTTGTTCAGAATAGCTGTTTTGGAAATAAATCTGGAATAAAATACTTGCTAAATGCAATAAACAAGCTGCACATTTGTGATACACAATTTGAGCTTGCAAGATACAAGCTCACATATAGAATTGGAAAAATTAACAGGGAGGCTAATATGCAACATTTAATGGACACATTAACTAAACATTTGCGATGCGCTCCTTAGCCATCAATAACCATTGTACAAATGAACTGTGACTGGTTACCTCTGGAACTAATGAACACATACGCAGATTTGTTGTCAACAAAAACAGTGGGAAAGTGGCTTCCCAGGCATTTCATGACATGACGAGCCTAAATGGTCTGTTATTTTCTCTTTTTCGTAGCAGTCTGTGGTTTCAGTCAGGTAATCACAATAATTTTTTTCTTTAGCCGAGGTACTTTGACAATGTAATTATACATTGAATTATATTCACACATAAATTTCACTGGCCTTTCACTAGTTCCTAAAACTATTCCTGAGATTAATAGGAAACACTTGTATCATAGCTGTTAGTATATTGCACAGCTGAAATGCTGCATTGACCAATCAGCATGCAGGTCCAGAACTACTCCTTTTTGAAACAGATTTCAAACTGATTTTAGTAAACCGTTGAAGCATGAAAACAAGCATTAAATCCCTTCCTTCACATATGGTGTAGATCAATTATGGTCTAAACAAGTGCTTAGTGCTTAAGATTTATGTACAGTTGTTGGGTTTTCTGTATAAAAGAAAAATTAAAAATACATGTTTTAATAAGCAAATTGTTTGCAACTAATCAGGCAAGTTATTAGATAATTAGACTATAATGTAGATTTGTAAAAGAGATAATTGCTTGGAACAGATTTGCTTCAGATTAAGAAAACATTGTGAACATATTTTATAAAACACAATTCTGATCCTTAATTTTGATTGGTTGAGCTGCGTTTGAGGCCAATGTACATTACTCTATAAACACAGGAGAATGATGGCAGGAGAATATTTTTGATCAATATTGTTACATTTTTGTTGTTGTGTTTTCTATGAAACCTTCCCAGGTAAATTGAATATTGAACTTTTATTAACGGAATAAGCCACCCACCCATATTTCCCTTTAGTTGTGATCAAATCTACCACAAAAACCTTTAAGCAATCCAGATTTGAACTGATTTAAATTAGACCACAGTAAATCTCTACCTCAATCTACATTCAAGTTTTAATTAGATATTGCATTCATGTTTTTTAATGTGGACATAATTTAACATCCAATGCGTGTAGCATTGTAAGCGTG
>JBAJNP010001850.1:0-55041 GCA_036877545.1 Yasuhikotakia modesta | reverse complement strand
TGGTCACACTTAGCACCATTGTTCCAGTATTTCTGTTATATCTGTCAGTATCCATGTCTTTGTTTTTTCAAAACCATCACACAACAATCTTATATCATCAGTTTAGCACCAGCACTGTAACGGCAGATTGTTGTTAAAGCTGCTATCAGTAACCTATGGTACTTATCATCTACCATGTCATTTTCTCCTATTTTAAACAATCATATAATCACCGATTGGGCTTTTCCTACTTTTCATTTAAGCTCATACTTAACCAATCACAATATAGGTTACAGACTGCAGCTTTAACTTGCCAGAGGAGAACTGCCCCCCCCCGACCAGCCTGGTTTCTCACAAGGTTTTTTCTCCACATTTTTCTCCTCCTATTTTCCACAATTCTTCAATTAAACACAATTGTAAAAATATTTTAAGCTACTTTTATGTATGCAGTATATTAAACTTAATGAGCATTTTTCTAACTGTTTAAGATCTTTTCCTGTTGACGCTTTAAAAGTGTAAAAAGTGGCAAACAAATGTTTTGATTAGTATCATTAGCAGCATTCGTTAGTATATCCTCTTTAACATTCATGGAAGAAAAATGTCTTTGAAGCTATACCCATGACAGAACCATGTGTACAGGAAGTAAAACACAAGCACAGTGTACAGCTTACATACCATAAGCACCTTCCAAAAATAGCTGACCTTTAATTCCCTTTTCAAACCAAATATTTTATTTTTCTGTCTAGTGGAGTTATGTGAGGAACTAGATTAATCTTAACAGCCACTGCTTCTTTCACAGAACACTGAACAGATTATTATAGACCATTACATTTATCATTAACTACATTTCCATATTAACACAGAGCTGCATTTTTAACCTGATGGACCTTTTCCTTGTTTTTTCTTCCTTCTGGTAAAAGCAGACACCGTGTGTCATAGTGGTCAAAAATATCACCTCTGGGTCCAGTATCAACTTTAAATAATCACAGCTGAGTAAATACATGTACCAAAAAAATCCTCTGATAATACAATATCTAGTATTCTTTGTATCTATTACATAGATTTTTAATCAACATCAGAACAGCAAAAGCAAAAAAGACTGCAGATTCCCAAAGCTTAGCTTTGCTCTAGTTAAAGTAACTTTTCTCTCAAGTCTTTTCTCTCACAAGTCTTGGCTTGTTGTTGTGCTGGGGGCTACACCTTTCAGAGTTTGTTTATCAGACAAAGCAATTCAAAACATTTTAGAAGATTTAAAATATTTCCACTTCTATGTTTTGGAAGTGAACAGATCCAGTCCCCATTCCCCATTCAAGTGACAGTGTAAATTTTTGGGTGAAATTGCTTCCTCAACATTTGGAGGCAGAGATGGAACAAACACATTCCTCCTCCTCTACGTCTCTGAGTGGCACTTCACATAGCCATATTTGGTTGATCAAACTCAACATTGTTTTTGCTCCTAATTCCTTTTACACGTTGGTGCATATCCCCCCCAACAGATACTTTTCTTTAGAGAGTTCCCCTTCATAAGGATGGGAAAATCAAGAAGGTAGCAGATTGTTGAGCTTCATGCAGTTCAAACATGTTTGTCTGCAATACTTCAGAGACACTGTCACTTTAATACTAGTAGTAATAATAATACTTTATTTTTATATAGCACCTTTTAAAGTGCTGTACCATCTGTAAAAAAAATACATTAATATATTAACAGCATCAATACACACAAAATTTCATTAATTTTTTTAACAGAATAATAATCAATTAAAAGCACAATAAAAATGGTTTAAGACAACACTTAAAAATGTATGCATATGTTGCTTCCCTAATGTCAGCAGAGATTGAGTTCTATAGTGTTGAATGTTAAAAAGGCCATAGATCAGCCATAAAGCAGCGCAATGTTTTGGGGACAACCAAATAAGTTCAGAATTAAACAACTGGAGGGCAATTTAATATAAAACTCCTTGAGTTAATAATCCAGCAAATGCAAATTCATTACTGAAGATCTGTAGGGGATGAATTGTCTGGTCTGGACGGACAGACAGAACAGAGGAGCAAGGCCAAGGTTAGAGTCAGGAACCAGACATCTTAGATAAATGAAGCCGACGTAGACTGTCAATTTTCCTGGATTTGACTGCCGCACTTCCAGAACGCCCCATTCCATCGGCACCCTCACAGAAACATTTGTAATGTAGATCAAGCAATGAGGCTAATTTGACTGAGACAAACCAAAGAGAAGAAAACTCTCTTATGCTGGAAAAGTGCTGCATTTACAGTAGAGCTAGGAATAAAGAACCTGATGTTATTCTGTAAAACATTAATACTAGAACTGAAAGAAATTATGCTTTTGTTGAGTTTTATCCATACATTTGCAATGTGGATTAAATATGATATAAAACAAGAACAGGTGCCAAAATAATACAGTACAAATTAAATAATTTTTATTCTCTTCTTTTGTAGGCTGCTGATGAAGAGTTATTACTTGGACATAACCAAACTCATTCTTTTTTTTACTAACTCTGTCATTGAAGTTCTATTATTGTCTATTAAGTTCTATTATTGTCAGTGAAGTTATTAAGTCTATTATTAGTAACTATGCAGGAACATTTACATTGTACTGATGTTGCACTAACATTGAACTGACAGTTCAGTTTAGTATTTTTGTTTAGAACTGAGTTTTATACAGGAAAAATGATCATCTTGTGAGATACTGCAGGAACTGTTAATGGAGCCTTTAGAGAATCTGAATCGTGGAAAAGTGGAAAGTGAATCTAAAACAGAATCGTTAAGGTTCCATTTTTAAAGCCATTTTGTAATGATATACTCACCAATTACAATTTCCATTTTCAAACAATCAATGGCAAATTCTCATAAACAAAGACTGAGTAACCTTAAAGAAGGACCGTCTTCAATTATAAAGATTATTAAAAAAAATAATAAAGATTTAAGACATCAAATCTTGCTTATATTATGTTTGTATACAATAGTATTTCAACTAAAACAATATTCTTTTATAAGTTTCATGGCTTTAAAGATATATGAATATATTACCAAGCCAGACAATTTCCAAAATGCATTTCTTGAACACTCCATAGTCTTGATAACACTTCCTAAAGGTCATTTAACAAAACTGATGCAAACGTTCCCCAGTGTTCACTAGTGGACTGACTGCACAATAGTGAGAATGTAAACATCATAGTGCTTTACAATGCTCAAGACTGACTGTAATTATTTTGCCGTGATACACTGATACCAGAGCATGCTTAAAATCAACAAGCTCTATTTTCCAGTGCTACTGGATCAATCAGCATCTGTCCAGACATACTCAAAAGACATAAGATCCGCCCTAATAAAGACCAATCACACACCCCACAACCCACCATCAGTCCATTAACCCCCATTACACACCACCTTCCGAGAAGATACAGAGCCTGTGCTTAAAAATGGCTGCTCACCGCACATGGGTCTTAGCATCCCATTCACTAATAAAAGATATTTTTAAATAAAAATAATGTCATAAGTGCAACATGATGTGATTAAACCACAGTTTTTTGTTTATATTTTTGTAATTGCTTTAGGTCAAGTTGTTTATTTGCTTTGTGTTGTTAAAATGAAAGCAAAAAGCAGAGCTCAGTAAATACATTTTACTCTTTCAATCAGAGGCTTGAGGCACAATTGCTGGCATTTTGAGGCATCAGCTTTCATGTTCAGCTGTTCAATAGATTAGGAGTCAGTTGGTTTCCTGGACATCTGTATGTAAATCTGGGGCTAACGCTTTTATTTATTATTCTCTGAGCAACCCACTTCCCTGATGCACAAAGTGCGGTATCTTTTATATGCGTTTGAATTTAAAAATTCATAGGACATAACTATGATACATACAAATATGTCCACAAAACATTGCAAACAAGAAGTAACTGACAATTTATGCTTTCAGGTGTCAATAATGTGTTTTACTTTAAGCTTGATGCCACAGGATTTCTCCCCAAGCCAAACATTTGAATAAAACCAGCAGGTAATGTGTTATACATTTGGTTTAAACATTGGTTAAAGTTCTTTAACATTCAGGCTGGTCAGAACAGCTATTATAGGCAAAAGGAGATTTTGCCTAGATTTTTTTTTGTTTACATAGAATTCTAAGCTGTTGACAAAAATGGCAACTTACAACACAGTCAAGTGTTTGTGTTCACACAAGCATTTAATAAAGAATAAAATGGATGGGCTTTGCCTTAAACACTGAAGGATTCAGTAAGCAACTGTAGCAATTCGAGCAGCTAATCCCACACAAGGACCATTTCACCAGCCATTCAAAAACAATCAAGATGGATAATGAACCAATCAGGAAGCGGCAAGGACATGACAGAGGTATTGTAAGAAGGCCAGAGGCCCAGATAAGCAGTGTGGCTTTGGCAGAGTGCCAGGCTTCCAATAGAACAGAGTCCTGTGAGCAAATACACACGCTGCAGGGTGCAGACGACCCCCACTACAGATCCAACGGCTACATATTAAATAGATTTCAAAGCACCTCTGAGACTTCATATTACATCTGAATACAGAAGGACATCTGAGATTCTCAGCTGGGGAAACATCTGAATTTTATTACATTTGATTCAGTTACATTCCAAATTTAAAGCAGGCCATATTATTCACACTGTCCTCAACTGTTTATGACAGTCTTAATATTTTTAATATTAAGAATTATAATAATTAATATTAAAAATAAGAATTAAGATAATTAAGAATTTTTACTGATAAATTAAATGTGTAAATTTAACAACATGTGACCAGCAGGTTTAATCGCAATCACAATAAGAATGTCACATAAACAAAAAGCACACAGCTCTCATTGCAAGCGTTTGTCAAAGAAAGTGTTAACAGCAATATGAAGCTCTATAGCTGTTGAGCTTCCTACTTTTATGGTAATCTTTAAACCAAATTGTTCCTATTTTTCCTATTTTTGCCCTATTGCATTTTTATGTCTAACTGTCAGTAAGAAAAATCATCTTCCGTAGCTCTTTTGGAGGCATCATCAGTTATACATTTAATAAATCACATACAAAAGACCTGTAACAGGTGATGATCATATTTACAGCATAAAGAAGTATGTTGACTAAAACCATTATTAGTTTTTTTGTATTTTTTTAAGATTGGAACTCACCACCCACTATCTTTGCTTCAATGTTCTGTATCCATCCATTTTTGGGTGCACTGTTGCTTTAAATGTTTATTCAACTCTTTCCTAAACATCCTGTGATTTGGATGTTAGAGTACACCACTGGCTAAGATGACCTCATCTCAATCGAGACAGATACTCTTTGTCTATATTAAGCCATTTGTATATATGTAACCCCAGTTAGATCAATATCCATTTGAGCCTCATTACCTGTAGGTGATTCATTGTCAGCATTGGGGCTGGATTTCATAGTTTTTACGATGAGCCAACATTCGTCAGGACAAGCTATGACAAGAAAGGCTATAATTACTCAGCTGTGTCTGTTGCAAGAACACTCATTGGAAATTATACAGGCACGAGTCTCGCTCATAATATCAGATGATGGGAATTTCGCTGGGAGTGTCTCTGTAAGAATACTTAAACTATTTGCTGGACTATGCGTCTCCTTTTGTGTGCTTTCTTGGCAGTGTGTGTTTCCTGCAAATATACTTCAACAACGATTTACATTCTAATCTAATCTAATCTGACTCTAATCATGCATGGGTCAATTAGATAGGGGATACATGGACATAAAAGCCAATAAAATGAACAAATAAAAATATTTGTAGGCATTCGCAAAAAAAAAACTATAATTGTTCTTATAGTAAAGACAGAATGATGGGCTAGAATGTAACATGAGTGCTTGCTTGGAGAACCATATACACAGGAAGTCTAATGTAACAGTTATTTGTAGAACGAGGATCATCTGGTTTTAGCCAGTTTAACTGTCTGTTCGCCTTTTTTCCTACTGTATCTAGTTTTTATATCAGTCTGTATGACTGCAGTGGTCTGACAGACACCCAGGCGTGAGTATCACAGCAAACTCCACAAGAAATCTCCACAAAAACTACAGTTTTAAATTACAATAAATGACATTTTATTACACCTCACTGAAATTAAAAACACTATTTATCCCCACCTATCACCTTTTTTTTTTACCTTACATTCAAATTAATCCCATACAATTCCTGGTATCATTAAAACTTAACATTACATTTAATATTAATGTTACCTATTTTGTTCACCTATATAGTGACAAGTACTCTTGGTACAATGTGGGTCACCAGTGGATTTTTAATGTTTAATGTGGAGTCCTGAAGCAAAACCCAGTGTGGTTTTGCAAAAACAAACAACTGTGGTACACTGTAATGTTAATACTTGCATTGGATAACAATACAATGTCTTTTTAAACAACTAAATTATCAAGTGACATGGATGCCAAATAACCAATAGGTGTTTAAAAGAGTGAGTAACACCCAGATTGTGAGTAACACACAGATTCTTGATAAACTAATCAGTCACTTATATGTGTCTGTGTGCTGGTCCTTGAGACCTGCTGGCAAAAAGGACTGGAAACATGCATTAGTATAACACCCGTCAAAAACATTTGCATGATTTGCCTGTTTTCCTAAGTCGCTGTAACCGTACTGTGGTTTGGATCAAGACTGTGTCTTATTGTTTATCCACAAGTTTAAATTTTCCAAGAAGAACTGATCAAAATATCTTTTCTTTGATTTTATAAAATCTATGCTTAAGCAATACAAGACGCAAAAGTACTGCTGCATGCAGGGCTGGATATATACATGGTATGTAGACCAGTCAGAGTTTAGTTGGGGCATTAGTATAGTGTTTAATTGATGTGTGGTGCAGGATTGCATTCATTACATATATTTGCAGTGGGTTTTAATGTTTCTTATCAAATGTATTTATGTTAGTTGTACCCTTAGCTGAAGTCATTATGAACAAATGTATGCAGCATTTTTATAAGTAACATTGGTGATAGAGCAATTTGTCAAAATTAAAAATCTCATCCAATGATCCAAGCATAACATCTGCTCAGTGTTCATCAGTGCCCAGTGTTCATCAATGCTTAGTGTTTATCCAGTACTCATTGTTTACCAGTGCACTCAACACTGTTCTATCAATACTGTGAAGGCCCACAGGACATGTTCAAGATATGTGAGATCACGTCCTCCCCCTGTAGTCTGGCCAAACTACATGTCCTTGCAGCTGACAAACATACAGCACATTTAGTGTTACTGTGCTGCTATTTAGTGACAGACTGCCAGAATAAACTGCCAGAATTTAGATATAGTTAGATTATTACATCAGCTTACAACTATGCCTGCTTAATGAACTAAGGGTGTACTCACACAGTTGCCTTGTAAGAAGCCAGAGCACTATAGCCCCACTCCCCCGCTGTCCTGCACTCATACATGCACTTAAAGTTCTCAGCCAGAACATGTTTACATCATTAACAATGCAACTTTTTGTTTTGAAGAAAAGCTAATACACTGTCTAATAGATTTGTCTTTCATGCTGCATAGTTGTAGCAATTCAAGGTACATAGAATTTTGCTGTCATCAAATGTACATATCGGCAATCAGCCAACCTGCTCTCAAGATATCAGTATTATCCACTAGAAAACACCCACTGATTAACCAATACTGTTTTGTTTTACTATTCCAGTATTTAATTCCAGTTTGATTCATGACTATATTACATACTAGTGAGCGAATAACAGCACTAGAGAATCTGGCCTGGGGCACAAAGCCACCAGCGCCACCCTAAAGCTCTTTGGCCTAGTGAAGCACTAGTGTGGAAGTCATTTAGGTAAAGACATGCTGGGCGAGTCTCTGACAGTCATCAGCCTGATAACAGCAGTGAATCACAGTGTTGTTATTAATCACACCCACACATCCACAGCGACAGCCTTTTTCTGAGTGACAGAAATACATGCACTGGACTGATTACATGGCAAGCAATGAATGTCGCATGTGGACTACCTGTGTGCTTAGCACATAGCCACTAGCCACTCCCCCGATGCAATACTCTCGCTCCAAACTCAATCCATTGGCTGAGCCAATGTAGTTATGTCTGACTCACAAATGAACAAATTTTAATCAGGATTCAAGCATAAAACTCTGGGCAAACATAAGAAGGCTTAGAAAACAGTATGCTGCAGTGGGCCAGTTCCACAGTCAGCTTGTGTCTTTTTATGCTTTAAACTCTTAAATGTTAAATAACAGTTTTTTAAACTGTGGGGACTGGTCATCAAGCCTTCCTAACATTGCTCATCTGATACTATAGCAGATACACACACATCGCAATTTTGATGCTGTAACAATATACAGTGCCGCCCTATGATAAAATACTTTGTGGTGGGCCAGTAAAAATTATTAAACTGCAGAAGAAAACCCGTGGCTGTTACCAGAGGCCCTAAATTTACACACTTCAACTTTTTAAAAGGTGAAGAACGTGGTGTGTTCAAATAACACTGGACGTTTGTTTATTTAGTGAATTCAACCCAGGGACTGCAGGTCATTCACATGGCTGGAGTTCCCATGAATTCAATGCTGGGCATCCCAAAAGACAAGATCAGTTTAGAAAGCCATTGTTGTGTTGCGCAACCCAGTGAAATTTAAAACGAGGTGCTAACCCTTCCACTGCATTCTGGTGTTGACGTTCAACATGACAGGACAATAAACTTGTAAATGCGACAACATTCCTCACCTATTATGCAAGTAGAGTCAACACAGCGGCCTGATGCTTGTACATCAGCACTGACCTCAATGCCCTTTGAGTGGACAGCAAACCTTCACAAGTATAGTTTCCTGTGCGGCACAATTGTTACATGACATGTCACCATCCCGGCTAACAGCATCACAAAACTGAAACTTGCATGGAGGTTAAATACTGCAGCTGAGTTTTGCGCATCTGCTTATCTGAAGAGTTTTTTGTTGTGGTGTGAGAATGATCTAAGAGATGCAACCACAAAACTTGTCACACAGGTTGCTGCTGTGGACAAAGTGTTTTAAACTTTCAAGATTAGAACATATAGGCACTGACGTTTCCCCTTTTACAAATACTCAGGATATACTTTTATCGAACTGACACTCTCCTTATCACTTGCACTGTTTTATCAGATATTATCACACTCTGAATCTGTTTTCTGTTCTTTAACATCATTTGTAGCTGTAAATAGGCCCCTAGGGTCAAATTCTAAAGAATAGCTCTACCGCTGTGAATAAAGGAACATACTTATTTAAAGAAATGTTTTGCATAATTATTCGATTTTTACTTAACAGACATTCTGTATTTTGTGTAGTATTATTGAAATTAACTATAGATATAATTGTCAGATAACGGTTAGACAAATACATATACATATATTTTTATCATATATACACATCATATTAGATACTTAAATATTAACATCTGTGAAAATTTCTCTGACATATTAATCGGTCGTTTATGTTGTGTTATTATTTTCATTGTAATCTTTTTCCACTGCATACCTCTAATTAAACAATATTTTACTTGAGGTACTGAACAGACTATCAAAGTAAAATAGTTCGGTTTTGTTTTGGACTTGGTTAAAGTGACATCGCTAACTCCACAGGCCGTAGCAGAATGAGGAATGATCAAACTCCCGTGTTCCACACTATCCACAGCAAATCACAATCCAAATGTAGGTTAGTTCCGGGTACAATCATTGCTGAGTATTTACCAATCGTACTATGGCAACGGCTTGCCTTATGTATATTAAATAGGTCACTAGAAGTTCTCTATTGTGTGAACACCGCTTAATGTTTATTTATGAGTCCTTTGCCATAGTAGGATTGGACAGCTCGCCCTCGGCCAACTCCCATAGAGTAGGGAGGGGTCACAAAAGACGACTGGCTACGTGTTACAAAGAGCCAGGTATTCAGTTTGCCGCCTGACAGCTGCATTTTATACAAGCACAGTAAACAAATACGTGCTGACTGCCTGAGGATATAGTTATGGATATTTGTTAATTTACTCATGTGTTATTGTATAAAAATGTTTTAAATATTATATGCATAAACGCATCCACCCCAAACTGCAGGTGCACCTTATTTACCTTATTTTATGACTATTCAGACGAGTTGCCAAATTTAAACATTGTCCAAGAAATCTAATAGCTTTAATAAGTTCCCAGTTATACTTTTTAGGAGCTTGAAATAGAAATTATCTTAAATGCGATTCACAATTAGTGACGCAAATGGAGCGCAACAATTTAAATCTGTTTTTACTGCTCCGTACACCAGCTAACAAAGCAACAGCGGAATTAAAGAAATTAGCAAACACATTTGAGGGACTGTCAAAGCCAGACCAAACTAGTGGATTTTTTGAGTCTATGTAAACCTTCAGAAACACTTAAGCCTAAGATCCACCTACAACATTTAAGCAACAGAAGTAGCGACAGAACTCGAACTCCATGAACTCACACACGTTGCTTCTTTTGATCATTATGGCGCCAAATGCAATGTTTACAGTGTTACGATGTTCAGCGCAAACAACTAAGTGCAAAACAGCTTGGGAAACAAATCTGATTTGACACGCTTTACCTCATTGTTCGAAGACAGTGCAGATCCTTTTCAGACGTAAACCTGAACTCCCAAAAGCAACGACACAAGAGAAAACTACACAATCGACGAGATCATCTATAAACCCACTCAGGGCTCTGGTGTTTTTGTTTAATCTGTTGGCAGACGGATAAGCACCGCAGCACGTTGATTTCCTGGTTTAAGAGTGAAGGAGGGGGTTGGAAGTGAAGCGTGGATAGAGTTGCTACTGGAGCTGGGCTGGTGTCAACTCTAATCAGTATCCTGGACTGATGCCTCGCTGCTTACTAAAGATCCCAGCAAAGTGTGCACATATATCGCTTCATGTCTACGAGTCCATACTGTTTGGAGAGGATCGAAGCAGCCCAGATTTCCACTGACTGTTGTTCGCCGTTCTGATAACGTTCATTCGCGACCGTAGCCCAACCTGCTCCTCAACTCTGAGAGGAAAAGCTTTCATTCTCCTCTGTCTCCCCCTCCCGAGCAGAAAAACAGGGAGACAATTAAACTCCTCCACTCCCTAGCGGCCAAGCTCCAAAACTCCAATCCTTCTTAACAAATAAAGCCAAAACCAGAAAAATGAATAATTACAAATGTTACTTTTTTAGAGATTTATATATATTGTGTATATACTTAGTAGTCATACAAAGTACTTTGGAATAATCACAGAAGTCTCTTAAGTACTTTTGACTGTGTGTGGTCTACGGTATTTATTAAAGTATCTTATTTCTATCTTTGATATTGTCTCTACATGCTACCCAAAATGCACAAAAAAAGAACTAAGTATCACTTACATCATAATTCATCACAAAGCAATACAAAGACCAAAATGAAAATGGTTAATGGGTAAAATAATGCAGCATTCATAAAGTGGTGTTTTTTTTCACACATTGCATGTAAATAAAAAAACAGCTTACAAATGTGATAAAATGTCTCCACTTTTACAAATATTTACATGAAAACCTTGTGTATCACATGCCACCTTGGCTCACTCTTTCATACACACACACACACACACACAGCCTGTCTCATTTTGTAATTTTAAAAACAAAGCAGATATGATCAATTCAAATATTAATTTTTGATCCTCTAAGCATCTATAATCCAGCTGCAGACAGTGTTTCTCTGGGTAAGGTCAGTGTAAGGTGAACATTTTCAAGTAATTATGTAAACCCACAATGATTACATAATCTGATTTTTGTTTAGTGGAGCGTTTGATTTTTTATGGGTTAAGTGGAGAATGCCTGACAAAATAGAGGGCAACAGGTATCAAAAAACATTCTATGCATGTGTAATGCCTATTTATGCACATATAATGTATATTATAGGCCTCTGACTGTAATTGTCATCTAAAAGAAAACCACTGAGTTTTAAGAACCAGTAGTTCTAGGCTCACCCCTCCTCCATTGAGCCACTTTTACATACTTCCATTCTGGCTCTTCCTCATGGTACAGTTTCCTCAGTCCCTGCTCAAAAACACAGGATATTTAAAACCTCAGGCTTTTCTGTGGCCAAAAACATTCCTTATAATCTTCCAGAATCTTGTGGTATTTGTAAATGCTGAATCCGCAAATAAGACAAACAGAGGAGTACATTCAATGCAAAACACTTAATTAAAAGAAACAGAGCAGCCATACATAATAAAACAGAGAAAAATAACCTTTTTCTCAACGATCCCTGGAATCTCAACGAATTCAACAAACCCTGGTAAATATGTGCCACCTAGTGGACAATATTTTCCTGAACATTGACATTGAGACATTCTTGTTCTTACCGGTAGATGGGGGTAAAAACTTTTAAAAACTTTTTAAAAAAAGATTACTCCATTTCTTTATTCGTTATTTAACATTTTATGACATTTTAAATGTAACATTTTATAACGTATGGGACAGTTTATATTATATTATATTATATTATATTGTTTACATTATTATATGTTATAATGCTACTGTGAGGGTAGGCAGTTGACAGAAAAAGCATATTACAAGTATATAAAAAAGCATATACAAGTAAAGGAATATCTTATCACATAGAAGGAGACAGTAAAGCTGTGTACTTGGGCAATAACCAATTATTAATAGAAGGAGACAGTAAAGCTGTGTACTTGGGCAATAACCAATTATTAACATTTATTCTAGCGAATAAGGCCTGCGATATAAGCGAAATGATATTTACAGCGATATTTTAATTTGATGTTGCTTTAAAATTAAATTAGCAGTCATGGATGTTGATTTTAAAATCTAAATTAAATGATTCATTTGAAGTACTGTGTCATTGTTATTGTCTGAAAGATATGCACTTGAAATATGTACTGAAAGCTAAAACGCCTTTATTTTGCACAAATCAGCTAAATCGCAGGATGTGTGTTTCGTTTAATTATTTTTTTCCAATGCATAGTTTTAAAGCACCTTTCTAGAAAAATAAGATCTATATCCCTATTGATCCATTAAAAAAATTATGTCTTTATATATTTGTAAAGCAAATTTAAGGTGACTGTGTCAAGGAATGGAAACTTGGAATCCTGAAACCCTGTCATCAGTTACTGCTTTAATTTCAGTTCACACCTGTAAGACCTTAATTCGAAGGACAAATAAAGATTGTTTGTAGCATATATTTTAAGCCCCAATTTTGTATATATTACACCAATTTATCTGATTCACGTTTGCTTGGAACATTTTACGTGGTTTCATAGCGTAACACAATATGTTAGCACAGTGGTGTTTATGTAGTTCAGTTGGTGGAGTACTGCGTTAGCAGCAAGGTCGTTGGTTCGATTACCAAAGAGTACATGTACTTACTCCTATGAATGTACTGTAAGACCTGAGTCTGCTAAATGCGTAAGTGTACAGATAAATCTAGGTTATTATGTGCAATAAGTCATGTTGGTTTGTCTTACTTTAAAGCTTTTTTTTATTATGATTGATAAATAGACAGAAATATAAATTAAATATTAATGAAATTCTCGTATGCTATATACTGTCACTGAAAAACAACACATTAATGTTCGTTTTTAAGTTACCAAGTTCAAAGGATTCTGCACAAAAGGACAAAAAGCAAGAGTGCGCACAAGATCAGATGTGCACAAAGAGGCTTTGTGAAGCTAAAGGGTGACAGCAGTTCAAGCACAGTTTGTACATCTGAACTGTACTGTCACCCTTCTCAGTGTGCACCTGATCTCACGGCTGCGAAGCTGCTTGGAAACAAACTGCGGCGTGTAGAGTTACCGGGAGTGCGATCGATGGCTGCTGTGAGAGCCCCGCGCGCCGGGCGACAGTATCGCGTTGCGCGCGGGGGAGACTGTATCGATGCGTGACCGATCGCTATCATAATCACACTTCCCCTCTTATCACCTCACCGTGCTGAATAAAACATAACGCTTTTCTGCCAAGAGCAGTCACCTCGAACAAACTTATTCAAACTCATATCACACACTGAAAGAAAACAGAAAACGAAGAAAATGCTGAAATAGGTTACCAGAATTATGCTGTCAGTGTCAATCATTTAATTTAAACAATATAAAATAACACGTTTGTGATGTAGTGTGTTTCTACAGTACATTGGCACCACATTTTGACGCAATTCACAACTATTTATACGATGGCAGGAACGTTTAATCAAATCGATTAGGACTAAAACAAAATCAATATCTGATCGATGAGTGATTTTACATCTTAATATTTTTAACCATCTCCTCAAACAACAAAAACAATAATAGTAATAATTATCTGTTTCCTGTGAATTTATTAAACATAGTTATTTGGATTATACAACAATAAACATATTTAATAACTCACACGGTTGTAGTCCCACTACAAACGATGCTACTTTGCTGGGTAAAGACGCCATAAATATTAGCAGAATGGTGTGATATTGAGTAGTGAGAATTCTCTTGAAACCATTCAATTAGAATAATAATTAGAAATAAGAAAAATGAATACATGGAACTGCCATTTGTGTTTCATGACAAATATGGACATTTATTTCATTTAAATATTTTGTGACAAAAATAGCGTATAACCACAACATGTTTAAAAGTAAAGTTTAATGGGTCTAACATGTCTAAAAATCTAATATGATGAGAACTGAGTTTATATCACAGATGGAATGATGCTGATGTTGGAGGCTAAAACAGAAGTTGAATGGAAGGCAGCACATCCATGACAAATTAAACAGACAAAGCTGTAACATAAAATAATATTATTTAATGATACAAATGTTTTATCAAAATAAGCACACCATGAACAATTCAAGACTAATCTTATAATCTATTGTACAAAATCTGATGGCTTTATTCTGGAGTTTATGATCCCATGTTTCACATGAAAAGGCAAGTTTTGCTCAAGATTACAGGTCTGCATTTACCTTTATATTCTGGCCAAATTAGTAAAGGTACAATAGTTATTTAAACTACTGTGAAGGTAAAGTTATAATTGACTGAAATAGTGTAAGAAAAGTTTTCATTGTGTCTGTTTTATATATTTAGTATTGTTGTCTTTCTGTCAATGTAATCTGTTGGCACACAGTATTTTGTATTCTAAAAGTATTTAGAAGGTTTATCTACACTTAAACAAATCTAAATGCAAGCATTTTTTCAACAGCTGTGCAAGATATTTCAATAAAGATAAAAAAAATTGGTGGGTTGGCTTTTGGTGGGTTACATAGGATATTAGCTCATGCATTGTAATGAAGAGAACAACAGAAATAACAGAACACTGTTAAACGTGTATTACTTACAACAACACATATGCTAAAACACAAGTGTAAGTCTGAAAAACAGACTGTCCTGTTACTCAGGGATTAATGCTCAGTAATAATTATTTTTGTTTTAAGCTGTAAATATCATATTGTACAACCAAACAATGGTCCAGATGAGGGTTTCCCACAAAATGACCTCAAACATGACAGAAACATTACAGAATGATGCCTTTAAATCACAAGCTCGAATTTTGACACAAGCTCATGATAAAATCTCAGGTAGAAGCGTCACCTGCAAGTTATGACTCCAGTATTCAGACCCTTAGGCATGCCACACGCAGGATCCAGGTGCAATGGCCCAGAGGAAAACAGTTAACTGCAGGATGTGTGTTTTGCTGTTGGATTGAGAAAAGTAGAGAAGTGCCTCCAGGTTCAGGACTAGCATGACTTGAACTCTTTGGAGCCTGGGAAAATTTTTCAAACCAGTCAATATAAATAATATTGTAATTAACACTGAGAAAACTCACCAGAATGTTATAGGATGTTTTGAGCGGTTGTCAAGGTGTTGTTGCTATGATATTTCAGTGTTATATGGTTGCTAGGGTGTTGAAATGATGGTTGCCTGATGGTTGTTTACCTAACTCTAAAATTATTTATAAATTTTGTTAAAAATGTTATCTGCAGGGTAAAAATTCTGATGACCAAATACATGTAATGAAAGACAAAAAATTGTTTTAATCTTACGATTTATAATGTGCAGAAGTCTGCTGTCAGTTTATATTTGTTTTTATAGTTTTGTATTAAAACACATTAAAAATAAATGAATAAACAATATGAATCTGAACCCGGTGCAACACAATAACACAAACTGATACATGGTGATGAATTTTCACCATCCCACTGAATATTTAAGCAACCTGACTGAGTGATTTTCTGAGACTGTCCTCTCAGGTCAGGTCCTGATGTAACCCTTTTGTCCATTAGTACAAAAACAAAAATTAACTAAAGTGAAAAATTAACCCACATAATTTTCCCAACATCATACCACAGAAGTGTTTGATTATCTAAAATAAAATATACACATATAATAAAAGAGACATTAAAGAAAGACAAAACTGATGTTTAAAAAACTCCAAGCGCAAGGGGTCAGTGAAGCCCACAGTGGAGGGCAGGGGTGTGAAGTAACAGTCAGCACATCTGGTCACATTAATAATGCAGAGCCCTTTAAACGGCAGTTTGTCACTTATTGAGTGCTGCCTGCTGAAATCTACACTGACACCCAAGCTGCAGTCAGGGGACTCTACCAAATGAGAATCAGATGGAGGGGATGAGGGGCCACCAGACAGTAAAAGTGAATGAGGACAAACAGCAATCTGAAACTTTTGACTGATTTAAACCCTACTTGCTTTGTCTGTAAATAATGTAGTTCTGAAATAATCAAAAAACTAATTTATTGAAGTTTGATTATTCAAAATTTTATTTAGAAAGCAATTAAATTCCCACATGACTAAACAATAGTAAATTTGCGACAGCTTCAAAACAAACAAAAAGATTATAGATGGAAAATGCCTGATGTCTTGCCTCAGAAATCTCTCACTGAACTAAACTCTGCACAAGGCAGATTGAACATGAGTGTAAAACAATTCAGTTCTTGATTGATCTAATTAATACATGTCAATACGAGTTCTGTTCAGCAGTAGGGTTGATTTGACTTAGGAACATCCCATGAGATTGCCTGTACTTAAACTGATGTGACACATGGCAACCTTATTTCCCTGTGATGAGCGGGTTTCTCAGCACCACGATGACCGAATCACCTCTCAGAAACATCTTTGAGATGTAGCGATCCTTATTTACTGGCTTGGATTTCTTCTTGCCTTTTCCACTCTTGGGCACCTCAGTCCACATTTCTTTGACGTTTTCCAGCACCATGTTACAGTGCCTGCAAATACAGAAAACAGAGAAAGTGTTGGCCTTGCTTCCATCAACAAAAATTTGGGATTTGGGTCTGGGATTTGACCCTGTACTTTTGGGGCTCAGTGTATTATTTTACTGTGTATAATGCAAGTAAGTCCAGATCAGTTTAGTATGCAGGTTCTACATTGACGTCAGACAATTTAAGGTCAAAAGACAAGGTCAAGTAAAGTAACAAGGTCAAGTATAATGTTTGCCAAATTTGGTCCAAAAGAGTCTGATAAGACTGAACATTAAACCCGAATAGCATTTATAGCAAAAATTAGGAAACATATTACAAAAATGTATAAGAGATATCAATACAATGCTGCCTTGGAAGAACTGGAATTATAAACTGATCATATGTTTTTCATAAGTACCTGTCAAATGCCTTGACTCTACCTAGCAGCTTCTTGTTGTTTCGGCAGTTGATAAGAACCTGTGTATTATTCTTCACAGACTGTGTGAGCACGGAAAGTGGACCAGTGTTGAACTCCTCCTCCTCTCGCTTCTGCAGCTCCTCTGGAGTCATCTCAGATTTGGGCTTGTTTAGTAAACTCCTAAAAATACATTAAAATAAATTAGAGTGAATGTATGAAACACCAAAATAAATCCATTTACACGACAAGACACGAAAACAAGAAAGCTTCTAAAGCTTCCAAAGATACATACATGGAATATGTGGACAAAGTTGTAGAACTACATCAGAAATGTCTAAATTAATTTTTTAAAGATACCTTTTATGTTTCAATATTACCAGTAATAACGACCACCATTTGATCAGAAAGAGGCAGACTATAACAAGTTACTCGTTCAAAAACAAAGCGGTCACTGCATTCAGTGAAACATGTAACTAAAACATCTCACCACAAAAAGCCAAATAACGACAGTAAACCTAAAAGGATTACATGTTTCGATTTGGCAGCAGAATCATAATAAACAGTATTAACAGAATGTTTACTGTGGCTACGAACGTTAGCATTAATCCTTTCAGTTACATTTCTCTTGCTGTTTTTACACGACACGTTTAATTTATTATAGCGTGTAACTAAAGTATACATAATAACCAATCATTAAAAACATAGTGCACTTACATGTTTTAATAGGTTTCGGCTTTTCAAGTATCTGCTAATGTAAAAAAAAGAACAAGATCTGCCGCTCGAATCACGTTTGTGCAACGTTAATACTGCTTCCGGGTCTTTAGCGCCACACAAGGAAACAACTTCCGGTTTCCGGAGCTATTCCGTATATGATATATATATATATATATTTATTTAAATTAAAATATAATATAATTAGTTAATTAAATATATATATATATATTCATGTAATGTTTTTACATTAGTAAAATTATTACATTAGAAAATATTACTACAATTAAAACGTGTGTGGGTATTGATGTTGAATTTATAACTATTGTGAAAAATATTTTTGATTGCAATAAACGTTAAAGTATAAATTTGGGCATTTTGTTCCTATGTGAATTCCTCTGTGATGCATATATGCATGTAACAGATGCATGTATTTCAGCTTGTATTTCAACAGTTAATAGATAAATTTATGATGCCTATGACATTTTTAATGGTGTATTTTGACAGAGTTTGTTTTCTAAGTTGTTTTATCATGTTAGGCTAATGTGTCTTAATTTATTAGGTTAATGTTGTAATTTCATGCAGGTTTTAATTTTTATGTGATATTTCTGTTGGGTAAAACTATTTTTTTATTTTTTCTGTTTTATAATTTTTTTAATTTTCTAGTTGTTTTGCTGTTTAAATCTGATCCTAAAGAAGTTTTAGTTCTCTGTGTTAAATTCCTCCAATAATGTTGGAAATGCTGTTTTAGGTGTTTTGCTTTTCTATTCAGTTGCTTTGATGAATTGATTAAAAAAAAAAGAATGTGTTTTTTCTTGTCATCTATCTCATATTGAAGTATTCATGTACAGATAACAGAGGAATGTGTCTGGCCTATTAGCTGTGGTGTGGGGTAATATTGTGGGGGGCAGCGCAGCGGGTCAGGTCTGTAGACCAAACAGACATTTCTTTGTTATGTGTCATGAGTGACAGGGAAGATGGCTGTACGATGAGGTGAGTTTGTGAGGGACAAAGATATGTGTCTGTGTCGTTCTAATACTCCAGGGGATTGGCTTACTGCTTAGAGACAGGCAGGCGCCCGCACACCAGAATCCCACCCATGTGATTTCACAGGGTGGTGAGTTTGCTGGGGATAATCACACCCTATAGTGTGGAGATTGGAAGATCATGTCTGTGGAATTGGTTTACACAGCTTACCTGTCTTTAGGAAATGCACACTGAGCCCAGAGTCCTTCAGGTACCTCAGCTTATGTTTTCACCCCCTCCAGCTCACTTCCTTCCTCTAAGTTTTCCTCTCAACTTCCACATAACATCTATGGAGCCTTATATGCTTCTCATCAACAGAAACCAGATCATGGAGTGTAGCCATGATCATGATTAAGCAGTGTAAGCTTGTCTTGCTTAAGCCTGTTTGAGTGTGTGTGGTCCTGGTATTCCCTTTGTTATGGGGAACATAACAGAGGGAATAATGTCCCCACAAGCAGGGCTTGAACTGAGGGGAATATGGGGGGCATCAACCTTGTTGGAAAAAATTACAGAAAGCATCCCCCCTGTATAACCACCACTCACCTTACCATCCCATTTTGATTATTGATGTTATTGATGTGTATTATGTATCATGCAAATATAATATTATAATTCTCTACTTGTAAGTCAATGGCTACAAGTAACTGTTTAGTTATTTAAATTTTTCAGAATATCTTCTTTGTGTTTAGCAGAAGAAAGAAAAAGGTGGTCTTGACAATTATATGTTTATATGCATATGTTTAGGTTTAATGACTTCATGTTCTTTTAATGAAAATGAATGTATTTTGTTAAATAAAAATATGTTAAATATTTAGACTTAATTAAGCCTTTAAATTATACAGTCTAAAATCTAAATGAGCCTAAAGTTTTCTTTGAGGGTTAGGTTTAGGGGTGGGGTTAGGGGGGTGGGTGGGGGAGGGGTATAAAAGCAGCATACAGCAGTACAGTATAAAAGCCATTACATCAATAGAATGTCACAATAAAACATGAAGACCCAATGTGTGTGTGCATAAATGGATTTACACTTATGATTTAATGATGTGTCTCCAGATGTTGACTACATATGACAAAACCTTTTGGAAACAGTAATATCCATATGGATCCACTGTTACACAGCTACTGTCTAAAAGATACACAATGCTTTTTTTATTTAAGTGCAGGGGGTTAAGTTAATTATAATTTTCTGAGATAATAATAACAACAGCCTATGTAAAAGTCTATGTTATTCCCCAATTTTGACAAGTAAACACACAGTGTTTATTGATGTGTGGTCTTACTAGCAGCTTTTACTGGACACATACTCCAGTGCCTCAGGCTGTAGAGAAACATGATAGAGAGGTTTTGATTTATATCTGTTTGTTTTGCAGCATGCATGTTGAGTGATTGAGAGGTGCAGAAATGGGACAGTTATACCTGTCAAAAGGAGGATCTTATTTATTACACAAATTAAAAGAGCAAAGTATCAAATAACATCAGCCTTTGGGCGTCTCTGCACCTGTATATCTGTTTCACTCTTTGTCTGTCTTTATTTCCACCTTTTATTGACCTGCAGACTCATTTTGAGATTATGCAGCAGTCTTGTAAATATTTTGGTTATCTCGCATGAGTGGCTACAGTTTGCCAGCAGTCTTCTCGTATATTTACAGTGTTGCATGCTTTAGGCACCAGTGTTGGCTTTTGAGTCATCTGTGTGTGAGGCAGGACCTGATGGTGAAACAGCGGCATGTCCTCATAAAGCTCCCATTGTTCGATGAGGGAAGGGCTCCAGTAACTTGTCTTGGGTGGCGTCCTAAAACATCTGTATGTTATAATCTGTATTTGTATCAGGTGTTGTTAAAAGGGGAAGAAAAGTTCACCAGCGTATAATATGTTACTTAATAATATTACTTAATGGTACTGTATAACTACAACTCAGCATTCAAGTGAGTGTGATTACTGTTGTTAAATGTAATGTTTAATATAAATCAGTGCTTTCTGAAGATTTGATTTGTCTATTTAAAGAAAACAGTCTAAACTTAAGTCTTAACTGTAATGTAATGGAACTTGTAATTGAACTTGTATTTAATTACTTTACATTTTACAATATTACTGTATTACATCCATATTATCTAGTACTTTTCTCAAATAGTATAAAAACAGACCATTTCACAAGCCAATCAAGAGGCATCTTATTATCATCTCAGAAGAGAATAATAGTATTTCAATCTAATGTTGTGTTACACCATCTCAGTTCTTGGCAGCCAGACAATTAAATATCACATAATTTGTTGAGAAAACCATTGTGGCAGAAATTGCTTCCAGTTAATTTGTAGTTGTATACTCTTCCACATAATGCAAATTGTGGCAACCAGATCATCCAGATTTACTATGCATATTCCTATAGCAAATGTGCATACATTACAAAAATATACTATTTTAAGCATAATTCAAGTTTCATCTAGAATTCCTACCATTGTTTTAATTGTTGTTTTATTTCTAATGGTGATTTTATTCCAACATTAATTTGAATGTTTTTTTTACATTTTGAAACAGCAGACCCCCAATCACTCAGATTGATGAGGGCATGTAAGGTCTGCTCACAGATCGCTGATAATGTGGGGTGAAAACTGCACTCAGTCATTGGTTTCCTTGGTTCAAGGGCAACACTTTTAATCTAGCTCACTCAATTACCGCAACTTGTTCAAATGTGAAAAACCACTTGTGTCTATTTGAAGTGGTGTAATCTGATGAAAGTGATTTTTATTTCCAGCATGCTGTGGTTGAATTCTCTCTTTTTCTCTCTGACTTCCCCCTATCATCTCTTTTTATCTCTTTACTCCTCACCCATTTGAAAAAGGAGATCCACTTCATTACTGAGCTGTGCTTGTGATCGCACTCTGGGGAGCGCACGTGTGTGTGTGTGAAGCACAGAGGAAGATGGAAATGGCATTGCATTGTCACATCTCTTTTTTAAATTAAAGCTAAACTCAGGTTTGAGCTTTTACACATAGATTGTCACGCATTACACATTTTATAGTCCCTTACAAAATAAAAGCTAAAAACAGCAAGTTGACAGTCCTAAATTAGGTATATATTTTATATATATTTTTATGCAGACAAAAGTAAATAAAGATATAATTACATTTAGATGTAAACTAACTAATACAGTATTAGTATAATTTAAATTCTTGACTTTATTATTAGAATATTTGTATACAGTAATATTTATTTAATATCTAAACACATTTTCTGTGTTTTTCTTTAATTACAGGTCTTACATTAAACAATTTCCAAGAACACTTAATGAACCAAACTACCAAACATTTATTTCATTTTTATTTTTGTTGATACAGGTTAGGGCAAAGGCAAAATTGCAGGACATAATTTGTAGGTTGTGGATGTTTATAAGTGTCTTAATAATCTGATATGGTCTTTTCCTATGACAAATAAAGGCTAATAACTACAAATGCAATGTGAGGACACCTGATATGAAAAAGCATAGAATCATGCAGTTATTTTTATGTACTACATCTTATCCAACTACTCAACCCATTTATAAAAGACTGAAACAAGCTATCATAATTTTAAGAGACGTATGATCAGAAGAAAACATGTTTGACTCCTTTGGCTTTGGCTCCTCTGTTTGTTTGTTATAAGCACGCTGATCAGAGTCTGACAGAAGTCTGTTTTCTGTCAAGTCTGACAGAAACAGGTAGCAGAGTTGCTATTGATAAATGGATAAATAACCCTGTAAAAAAACACACACATTTTCACATTTTTTACCACAAATATTTGGCCTCAGATAAATGATTGTGCTTAAACAACCTAATTGAGGACTTGAATTTCTTCTTTTTCTGCAAATGTAATAATAATAACAATACAGTATAACAAGGACTATTATAAAAGCACATTTTAGGCAAACTTCCCTCTAAACAATATAGTTCTTGCCACAGTCCTGAATGATGATAAAAGAACCATGGCTTTCTTTAGGACTATTTGGTACCATTTAGAACTATTTTATCTGTTGCTACTCCAGATATCTGACAGCTGATTTAAACGACACCAATGACAAACTATCTTGGTATTCAGTGCATGGAACTGGCTGATGTGTTAAAATGCGGGAAATAATTCGGTATGTCTGTGCAAAGTCCTCCAATGTAATCAGAAGCAGAGGATTTTCCGGGGAAAAACTGTCCAGAAGGAGATGTTTTGGAAAGATAAGTTTCCTCCTGCGACCACGGGGAAAGTCCAGCTGCGTGAGGCAGCTGATGCGTGTAAAAATAACTGGACTGGTTGGACAGTAAATTAAAAGAGCAAGGAGTGGAGAGAGAAAGGGGAACAGAGGCAGATGTTGTAAAAGAGGAGGTGGATTTCATCTGGTGATGATGCCGACGCTGTTCACTGCCCATCCCGTAATAAGTTGCCTCTTGACTGGACGGCAGAAGTCTTTCAGCCCCGGGACTGACCGTGCTATAGTGATGGGCACTCTGGGACAAAACCGATGCTGCGTAATTGTTGTGGTGAGCTCCGATGTATGGCGTCGCCGCTGAGTTCGTGTGAGGATGCTGTAGGGTCACGAATGGCGGAACGGGCCAATAAAAGGAGCCTGCAAACGCCAGTCCTGTGGCCGTTGCGGAGGACAGCCTTGCGCCTCTCTTCATGGCCAGCTTGGCTCGGGACGCAGCTGCGGACCGGCGCCTGAGTTTACCGGTGGTGCCGCCTATAAAAACATCATCACTTGACGGGTCCAGCATCCAATAGTTGCCCTTCCCCGGGTCATCGTAATGACGCGGAACCTTAACAAAGCACTTGTTGAGGCTCAAGTTATGTCGGATGGAGTTCTGCCAGCCCTGTCTATTTTCTCTGTAGTACGGGAAGTTGCCCATTATGAACTCATAGATGCCGTTGAGGGTGAGCCGCCGCTCCGGGCTCTGGCGGATGGCCATCATGATAAGCGCGTTATAACTAAACGGCGGTTTCTCGGGTTTGCTCTTCTTTCCCTTTCCATCAGCTTCTTCTGAAATAATGTCTCTAACGTCGCCGGGCTCAATATCTTCCTTTTGTTTTGTGTCGTGTCTGGCCGCTTCGTTTTGCTCTCGAGACGGTTTTTCGGATCTCTCTTCAAAAGCGGCATATTTTCCAATATGTACCCCTGGGTGTTGAGAGCGCGCTGGCGTCTTTTCTGCACGAACGCGCGGTGCGCCCGGCGCGGCTCCACAGTCATTCATCACCCGCTCGTGCCGGAGCAGCAAGCTGCTGATACTGAAGGAGGATTTCTGAAAAAAACTCACGGGGGCTTTCATCTCCTCCATGTTTAACGATACAAAACACACTTCTGAAACACTGAAAAAGTACTTGAAAGTTCAAGTTTTAACAAAGCGGCACCTGCGCTTCAGCAGAGACTCATTCTTGTGCACTCATTCTTTAGAAAGTAGTTGGGAGATCTGATAAGTTTCCCGCACAGCCAATCTCTCTGACTGATCAATGAACTCAAAGGCTCAATTATAACACTTCGGAAGCCCGTGAAACTCAAGCCTCTCACCCTAGACCGCCTCTTAGTTCCTGCCCTTCCCCTCTGTTTACACATTCATCTGGCTGAATGCCTGTCAAAAACGAGCGAGAAGACGTTATGCTAAGGAGTACAAATACGACAACACTTGGAGATGTGAGTAAACAAACAGCTTAGGATATACAAGAAGCCTAATCTCTTGAGAACGGCTCCGGCGCCATAGGGGAGCGTTTCGCTCACCGACCTTGCAAGTGCTGTATAAAAGTAATGGTATTAGATGGCAATACTATGGCACTGAATTGTTACTATATTCGTTTGAGATGGTTTTTGTATGGTGCTTTATTGTCAGTGGCAACATACAAACAATTTCGTTGTACGATTATACTTTGCATTGCTACGAAATAAACGTAATATAAAGTACAAATTTAACAACTACAACACTACACACAAAGTAAAACAACACCACTGCAATATTTTTCAATAAAACTATTAAACAATAGTAATAAAAACCAAATGACTTAAAAGACTGAAGTAGAAATAAATGTAGTGACACTAAAATAATAGAATGTTACAGGCAAACAGTCAGGTAACAGATAACAGTTTTCATACAGCGGCATCCATATGTTAATATCTAGATGTTAATATTAAATGTTAATAAACAGCCATGTGTCTGTGTGCAGTCTCCATTCACCAAAACACAGCAATTCATAATAAATTTGTACATTTTAGCCTATTTTCCCATGTAACTGTTTCATGTAATATTCTGACTAAACTATTTTTAAAGAATCCCATTTTAGATTATTTATTTCATAGAGGACCATTTAAGTCTGTCCAAATTAGTTACAAATAAACATTTATGACTAATGACATCATATATGACAGAACGTTCAATAATCATGGGACTCACATGAGGCTTACAAAGTTTTTTGTGACTACACATTAGAGAAGTGCACACACAGAGAACTGAGACAAAAATAAACATGTTCAATTCCTTTAATGTGCAACCACAATAGACTATTCACATTTACAAAGTGCAACATACACAGCAGGGATTCAAAATAAAAATACTTTGGAAAAGGTAAGTCAGACATTTCTTAACTAGTCTTTTAGTTTTGGTAGTGCAGAGTATAAATTTCTCCCTGGGCATTCAGTTTTGGCCACATCTCTGTGTCCCACAAGAACAAAAGTTGGCAGCACATGTCCATAACTCTGTCCAATATGCATCAGTCTCTGCAAAGCAGACAGTGATGCAGGGGTGGGCAATTTATCTGTAGATGAACCCAGAAAACAGCAGAACACAATGATAGAGTGTAATCACAGAATAGTACAAAAAAACAGGATAAAAATAAAAGTGAAAATAATGTTCTCACCATTGAAGTTTCCCATGAAGGCGATGCCAACGGAATCAAAGTTGTGTTCTTTTGTGTGGGCCCCTACAACTCTCCATCCACGGCCCTCATACACCGTCCCATCTCCAGAGATTAGAAAGCTGAAGACAGACAGTCTATGTGAAGCTGTTTGTATTGCTTTGTTCATTTCAACCAAAATTTTATTTTGCTTGTCTTTTTAAAAAAAAAAATACAATTAAAGAAGATAAAAAAAATCCTTACAGAAAAATGATCCTGACAAACTAATGTTGAAAGATACATATACATATAGATACATATACCACCCCCACCTGCTCCAAACTAAAACGGTACCATTGTATAGACTGACAAAATTATATAGGAAATTCTAGATCAATAATAACGGTGTTCAACCCCCAACCCAATCCCCCCAAGAGTAAATTTCACATTGACCCAAAACTTATTCTTACAATCTTTGATACTTCAAAATACAAAGAAAGAATACTAAGCATTTAGTTTTGGCATAAAGCGCCACAAAAGTGTTATATTAAATACATAAAAGTAGTTTTCTTTAGCACCTAACATTGTAAAACGTGGACATTTATATTACTTGTAACCGATATCGTCAAATCCCCGCTCCTCCATATGCATGTGCTGAATGTGCCTGAGCTGAGCGACACTTTCACGCGGCTGGACACAGAATAAGAGCGCAGTGTGGTGCACGATCACTTTCTGCGCTGGACCCTTCATTTCCGTCCTGACCCGAGGATCCACAGCGTTCCACCCACAGCGAGAGATAATATGTCCTGCGAAACAACAGCCTGTTCAGATCAGCCCCATTTAATAACAAAGAGTTACTGTATATGCTTGATCTTCGCTGTTACCTGCGTTTGCGTTTTCCATTTTGTTCAGAAGTACGTCCGTCCAAATCAGTAACTCAAGAGACTAATAACTTTTTAGTACCGATGAGAATAAATAAGATTGCGACAGGATCAAATGACTCGGGTTTGATTGACAGAAAATGAGCGGAACAAATGTGTTCATTAGCTTCCGCGTACTTTCCTGGCGTTGGTAAACTCCCAGCGCCTGCACGAGTCCTTTAGACAAATATGATGAAAATGCGCTGATCACGCCTACAGAGCATAATGGAAATGCCACTATGACGATGAGATTGTTTAAGCCAATGCAAAAATAACAGAAGTTTTTGGTTGGTGAGTTTGGCAGTCCATAGTCACCACAAAAGACTACAGTTAATGCTTACGTACAGTAAATACAAAGTTCACTTACTGTAGCTCAATTTTATAATATGTACCAATTATTATTTACAATTGGATTGCAAAATATTTAATTAAGTGAAGCATCTGCAAATTGATTCTAGCTTTTCTCCGAACTGACTGTTGTATTTAAACAAGTTCATACAGCTGTAATGCATCCCACATAAAGTACTAAATATCAAACTAAATAAACATAAGTGCTCAGAAATTAAACAAGTTTGCAGAATAGAATGAACAGAATGTTATTTTTCTTTTACATTACACTAGCGTTTGGGATCACTGTCCAAACATTTATGTAGACAAGGTGTATTTCTTGTTTAATGTCTCTGTATTCACGTTTATAGGCTTAAAACCAGAAACTTTAATACAAATAAACCCCTTTCATTTTCTATTAGAAAGTTACAAAAATTACACTTTCTGCAAAAAGCAATAGCCAACTATAAACATACCAGAAAGAATATACAAATTGTATTTGTTGTTTCCAAATCCTTCTCAAATAGATAAGCAAAACATAAAAAAAACACAGTCTTTAAATGTGATATTTATGTCTAAACAGAGAATTAATGTTCTGAAGTAGAACAACGGTGGCACAGGATCCCGCATCTGCCTCATTCTTTAACATCAGCTTCCTGCTCTCATTTGTAGCTTATCTATCTTCCTCATTCTGTCCATCTGTGGCCACAGTGTGGAGCCGTGCAGACATAGTAAAGCCTCATGGCATCCTATAATGCAGAATAAAAACATGATAAATATCAGTCTGCTGTACTACGTTACATGTGATCTTGCCTTATTTTAAACTGTTTCAGTAACCACTAAATTTGCTTTCCAATAATCGATAACCAACCAATAACCACCTTCCTGTTAGCTCAACTGGTAGAGCATTGCATTAACACTGCAAAGGTTGTGGGTTCGATCCCAGGGGAAGGCATGTGTACCTTGAATTCACTGTAAGTCGCTTTGGATTAAAGCGTCAGCCAAATGAGTAAATGGAAATACTTTCAACTTTTAAAACAAAATTTAAACTCTTACAAATAATGAATTTGAACAAATGAAATATTACTATATTTATACTGAGAGACACATAGAAGTGGTTTGTCACTGTGGCTAAATAGCAGCAGTTAAAAGTGTTGTGCTTGTAACTACCTCAGCTTTCATGCTGTGAGACTGGAAGAACACCGCCTCCTTGTGACCACACCTGAAACAAAAGATAATGTTATGTAAGGCAAAATTTAATGTGTGCTTTTAGGGATTACGTTAACAATAATATATAAACTAGTATAAATGTTAGTATGACTACTTGTGCTACAACAACAACAGTTGCTGCTACTACCAATAATAATAAACCATCCATATTGTTTTTTTGCACAGCCAACATGATAATATTAAAAATATTTATTAATTTGTTTGTTAATAACCATATAAATACTAAACATTAAAATATTATTAAAACACTTTCAGCATTAATAACAAACACATAAAATTATATTATATTATATTATATAAGTTAGCTATGATGTGACTTAATGACTAAAATAAATTAAATGATGTTTTACAATGGTCTGTGCTACACTGACAACGATATTCAACACTCACTTGGGGCAGGGATGGTCTTCTGTCCTCGGCAATGTTGGATCCTGGGCAATATCTGCAATAATCTGGGTCAGTTCACTGTAAGAGATGGTGGAACAAGGATTTTAAATGTTTTGTGTAGATTTTTTTGTGTAAGTTTTCTTAAAACAGTGCATATTTCATAAATTAATCCATTAATCCAGGATTAATCTTTATAAATTTTACTTAATTTACTTAGACTGCCGATGAAAGTTTTGAAACGCATTACTAAAATTTCTCATGATTTTAAGACTAAAGCTGTTTGATCAAATGTTGGAAATAATTTGTGTCTTATTTTATAGTTTGAATGAGTTTACCATTCTGAAATGTAGAAAAAAAAACAAAGAATAAACAAGGGTTTTTAAAAACCTTTGAGCGATAGTATGTGTTTATTCCATAATCACATCACTACAGCTCACAAATTTCTTTACCAGCTTAACTGAGACTGAGATTTTTGTCCCGTGTGTTACCACCACCACCACCACATCATCATCATCATCATTTTCCATACATTCATGTCTATGTTTAATCTAAATACTCACTCAACCTCGTGGGTGATTTTGTTCACGTAAATGCAACTGTTGTCAGCTTCCTGTTGATAGTCACAGTTTCTGCACTGAAAACACACAATCAAAAGTTTATTTAAACAGCTCTTTCTAGATTTGGTTAAAACACTAACTATAATGATGCACTATGAATGAACGTATAGTGTTTAAATGAACATTACACACATGGACATTTCAACAGTGACATTCACAAACTTACAGCGTATAGCAGAATGCGGTTCTCCTTGTCTTCTTTAGGATACAGCATGTTATTACTAAGAGACAGACAAACGTTCATATCACATTTTAACTGCTTTAAACACACATAAGACACGAGTCTGTAATGCACTGTTAAAATGAACTAAACAAACAAACAAACCATAAACTCACCACTCCTGACAGAACCTAATGCCCACAAACCCAGGCTCATAGTTACCACCGTCTAAATCCATCTTACAGAAAGTCTATATCCCTTATAATGTCTTTACAGCTGATACAAAGATAAATCGCGTTCCCATCTGCCGAAGACTGGAAACAGGGCGCCGCGCGTATGTATGAGTTTGTCTTTTTTTTTCTTCTGGTGGTTCATGGCGGTTGACAAGCCAGCAGAAAGGTACATTACTGCCACCATCCGGACAGTTAGTGTGAAGCGTTACCAGAAGCTAAAAGCATGTTTGAATTCTTTCAGCTAAACTGGTTGTTTAAGGTAGACAGATAAAATTCTGTATTTATCTTCCCCGACCTCGACCACATATAAGATTTTGTAATGTAAAGTTATAAATGTAAATGAAATGTAAAATCATTGTATGTTTTTCCTTTTAATTTCCGTTCAAACCTTTGACCTTCTACCAAGTCTCAGGTTCCTTGTTCTATATTCTTAGCTTTTTTATTCACATATGCTTTAATTATTCCTTTTACGCCAACCATACCCATCAATATTTGCATGTCCACCGTGATCAACTGCTCATTGTTTAATGAATTATTGCTCATATTACATTATTTGGTTTACTTCCTAAACCCTCTGAAGAGCTAGAATTATAGCTACTAGTTCTGTAGTACATACTGATAAAGCATTTGATATTGTAAGCATTTGCTTAATATTGAGGCTTGTAACTAATAAAGCTGCTGCATTACCTAAAATAGGACAGTAAGAACTATCTGAAGTTCTGATAATAAAAAGACATTTCCCCCATCTTCACCTGCAATGCAGGTACTGAGAAAGACCTGCACTGCTACATATTTTAAATGACTGTACCTGCACTGCCTCAACTTCTTGATGTTAGGTCATGATGTCAAGTCATGATGCCAACTATACGCTTCCATAGGCTATTGCAGACCTAACCAAAATCTTGATTTGCACCCCATTTTACTCCTGCATAACACATTAAAATGTTTCTTTTTATATGAAATTATAGAAGATCATTTTGACTGTTAGTGATTTTTACCCACTTTACCATGTATCTGAACGTCAAAATTTATTATTTTCTACAACAACAACATACTGCTCCAGCTGTGTGTGGCATGTAGTGCGTGTGTAATATTATATCCAAAATAATATGCGACGCTGACTGCAGTTTTATACTTTACCATAAGGTGGCGACAAAACTAAATGAACTAGAAAAACATGTCTAAATGAAAGACATTAAACAACTTTTGTACACCAGCCTTTTCTTCATCTTTTCTTCATCTCTCTCTCTCTCTCTCTCTCTCTCTCTCTCTCTCTCATACACACACACACACACACAAACTTTTTTAAACCCCACCTTTAACCCCCAACCATTAACCTACCAACACAATATCACCTTTAAATCTAAACATGATTATATATCAAATGATTATATATCAAAATAATTGATAAAAACAGTTTTAATGTACATACAAGTCAGACCTAAAATATTTTTTTAGTAATTTTAGTAAAGAAAAGCAACTCACAAATCTTTAACATTAATTTGAACATTTAGGTATTACACTAATATACGTACAAGAACTCACTGTCATTTTACAATGAGCTGTCAGGGATAAAAGCAACAAAGAGAACCCCACTTTCTGATCCAGAACCCCCACCGATTACAAATTAGTGGTTCATCTTCTGGAACTATGGCATGCAGTCGCATTTGATCTGACCCTTTTGCTACACTGCTGTTGTCAAACACAATTCATGCCACATTTAAGAGGATTCTGGAGTTAAACTAATTGGACGAATTGAAAACATGGTGAAATACTCTGAATAAACAGTCTTATATAAATCGATAACATTCTTTCAAAGTCCATTATAGCATAAGTCCATGTGAAGACCCCCAGAGAGACCCAGAATTAATTCATTTTCCCTTTAGAAATAATAAAACAAGAAAAGTATGTGTATTAGCATAGCAGACAAAATTTAAGGCACAGCAGAAAACCAAAATTTTGTAGACAAAAATAATGTGCTAATAAGAACCAAAGTATTTGATCACTTTCTGGCTATAAAATAATAGTGAAATGTGTTCCACTATGTTTGAAGTTGTCACTATGTTTGAAACTTGTGTGAACTTCAGAGGAACTAACATAAATACACTATAAGCACTGGGACCAGTTTTACAATCAAACAGCTACAACAGCATTATTTGTTTTCACATGTTATTTTATATAGCCATTATATATTGTTGTGTAATGTTGTGACATTCAGACAAAAATCCTTATACCTTTTTCCGTCTTTTCTTTTTTTCAGACTTCAGCTTCTTTGCACTTTTCAGAATGGCACTGAATGTTTCTGTGGACATGCGTGTTGAAACTTGAATTTTAATTGGTGACTGCTTTGCTGTTACCAAAGTGGAAAAAACTTTAAGTAGCATGACAACATGGAAAATAAAACTAAACACTTTCAATTTTATACAGAAATATTTTTAAGGTCCAGATATAAATTGTTTTAAACAATGGCTGCCCGCATTGCAAGCAGAACTTCACACTCTATTTATTATTTGTGGGTGTGAAGCAGGGGTATAAAAATGTATGGTTGCATCTTTAACATATTTCCAGACATTTTTCCACAATATCTTATAATACAAATAAAAAAATATGATATGCACAGAAGAGGAAAAATTTTAAGCATATAAATACATATATGTAAATCCTGAAGGTCCTTACCAAAATAAATTATAAAATAAATTGTGCCAACAAAATGTATATCTAAAAAGAATGTGTAATACATGAAGTATGTATAAAGCAATTGTTTTTACAATTAGTATATACGGTGGACACTTGAGAACATTTGCCGTCAATGCCCTTTGTTCATCAAATTTGAATAAACTGCTTTAGGTAAAATTCTCAGTTATTCTTAAAGAAGGTTGATTAAACATGATTGCGATCCCTAACTCAGATCTGTATGAAACAAATAGTAAATGCTTTCATGTTACCCAGGCATTGAGGCATTACATTATACACTTAAACAACATAAAATCATTAACTCTTCTGTTTAATTGAATATAATAAAATGTCAACTTATTGATGGATATTAATGTATCAGCTGTCTCCTGTCATTACTATTTTTTTCCAACTTTGGGAAGCCATTGTAACTAAATTATGGCCAGGAAATGATTATGCACACTGCCTTTGGTCTGAGTTTGGACCACATATGGCTAAATATAGACCACAAAATCCCTCTGCAATGAGCTTTGCACAGAAAGCAGTTTGATGTATGAGCCAGCAATGCATTTCTGTAATTAATCAGAGGTTTGCAATAAACAGATTGACAGGCTGATTGAAGCCCCAATGACCGAGACACTGTGGTGACAGGGAAACAATTGGATCTCTGTAATGTTATGGTTTAAAACCTTTGTGTTAGTCAACCACGCACCCCCCCCCCTCCCCCCCAACACACACACACCATTACAGCCACATTCACATAACATTTCAAAATCCGCACCTGCTTTTCTTTCTCTCAGGGCCTCCAAAAGCTCTTTCCCACCATCCTCTCCAATGTGATTCTCACCAAGGTCCAGTTCTTTCAGGCCACTGGAGAACCTAACCAGACTTACAGACACGTTGAGATAAATATAATAAGACTGTAAACATGGGCCATGTTACATTTGTTCAGAGACCGTAAGGACCTTTCCACGAATGCACACTTTGGTGTCCTATGGCGTTCTCAAAAAACAATTACAAAAACAAATTCCATGTTCTTCTCTTTTGTTTTTTATTTTTTCAAATTTAACTTCAAAACATATTTGCAACTTAATATACATATTTGGAACCCTATTTGTGGAAAATGCCCCATTCAAATAAGAAAAAGGCTATTTTAAACAAGAAAACACTTGTCTACCATGTAAATAAAACCATTACCACTAACACTTTGTGAAAGAGTAACAGCTGTAAACAATTTTATAAATCCAAAGAAAAGCCTTTTCATCAGTGGTAATGGGAAAAAAAGATTAAATGCAGAGAAAGGGGTTCACCCTACAGCATAAAGGCAAAACTTTCATAGCAATTGAGCTGCTGTTGTGCTTTCACACTTTTTTGGTAGTGTTCCTGCTGTATTACAGTGCTGGGCTCTTTACAGCCACATAAGATCCTTTAGTCATTGAGAACTTTTCAAAGTTCTTTCTTTTTCATTAACTTAATCAAAATGAAATCAAATTTGTAGAGTAATTATGTAGAGATGATACTTTAAACTAAACTAAATGCTATCAAAGACACAAGGGGAGACTGGATAAGTTAGACTGGGCTATAAGTTAAATCTCATGATAGAACTGCTTTTTGCAGGCAATCAGTCTTAACTAACTTATTTAATTGGTGATTGTCCTGTGAACACATGTGAACACACTGAGCACTGATAATGAGGAAACACTCACATGCAGATGAGCTCCACAAATCTCATTAGCTGATTTGGCTCTCCTTGTCCTGAGTCATCAATGCAGTTATCATACATGTGTAGCTTCTCTAGACAGGTCCCACTCTCTGCACCAGGATCACTTTTGGGTTTAACTCCCTTCTTCTTCGTCTTCTTTCCTAACCATATTAACATGGCAGCTGCAGTTGAGGCAAATATCCTAAAAATCACACTGTATGCCCCACACACTGTATGTCCCACACAATCGTAAGATTAAACAGGATAGAGATTAAAGAGAGTGAATAATCTGTAAAGCATGTAAATGAAAACACATATACACACACACAAAAAACAGGGACATCTGTCCCAAAGACTTCCCATTGGCACAAAGATCAGTAGGATGGTGTTTAAAAATGCTATTGGCCACGCTGAGTATGTGACAAATCAAATCTGTGGCCTCATTATGACAACATCATCTGAGCATGTGTTTATAATGTGTGATTTTGCTGTCTTGTGTTTGCTGCCATGTGTTACCCTGACATGTGGAACACTGTATGTTTGTATTTTGAGCAAACAGAGATATTCATGACTAGAAATCACTGTTATTAAATGAACAATGTTAAAGCAAAGAAATTATTTAATGACTTAAAGCAACAATGTTATGAGAATAAAATTATAATAATCTATTAAGAATATTCTCAAAATGGCCCTTTAACAGGTAACACTTTTCTATATGGTTTCATTTGTTTAAGCTGCAATCCATAACTTTCTGGGTTATAAAGAAACAGGCTTTCAAGCAATTAAGTGAAAAGTGCTTTTTCCTTATTTCAGAACATTGGCATATTGCAATAGGGATTAAGTCAACAGATTTTACTAATAGATCCATCAATTAATCTTTCTCAAGCTATTACTTCTATTAATATAGCTTCAAATGTCAGGTAAAAATTGTCATTTGCATAAAAACCCACTGTCTTTGGGTTTTTGTATATCTGTGTGTATAAAGTAGTCAAACCTGCAATATGTGTGGTATCTCTATGAGGTATTTTCCTTTTCTCCTCACTATTGTCTCTTTGTTACAGAGGACAGCTGAGCTGTTGAGGTAACTGGAGTCCTGTGTAAGTGTTTAGTCAAGTGATTTGAGGTTTAGTAATTTTTGACCCAAGGGAAAACTGAGAACCCACAGGTGGGATGTTGATATGTGATAACTGAGACTGTGGATGTTTCAGGATTTATGTGGGTCCTGATATGGTCTTTTCAGGGCCTCCCAAGGTAAAATAACAACTATAAGCGATATATCTCTTCAAAGCGGTATATCTGTACAAATTACCTTTGCGTGCTGATTTCCTATGCTTGGAGGACTGCATTTTGCTCTGTTGATCGTCTAAAAGAAATGTGTGTAAATGAAAGTGTCTGTGAGTAATGCCACTTCAATACAAAATGAGGTAATATTACAGAATTTTCAATTCTGTCCCTTAAACTCAGTTTAAAGTATGATGGGGGTTATATTTTTGAAAAAGAATGTCTATTACAACATTTTTAAAACACTACAAGCTGATTGCATGTATCTCAGGATAGTATATACAGCTCTGAAGCTGCATTGCATTGGTATGGGGAAACAGATGGATACTAATGGAACAGAACTTCACTTAAATTCTTTGAGGTCAGAACATGTTCATGACCTCCATGATTAATTCAGTGACGATCTATGACCGGTAGAGTGAATTAGGTGAAACTACACACACCCACCTGTGATGGATGTGGTCCTGTTTTGGGTCTCTACCCTTTTTTGACAGTTTTCAGCTATAGGTCTTAGCATCTCAGTGGCACCCCCACACTGCAGCTGATTGCCATTAATGTAGAGCTCCCTAGAAAAATGTGACTATTTATTTTTGTGACAAATTTTTATTTGTTATTATTTTTATTAACTCTACAGTATTAGCATACATAAACGTTCCTGTCCTTTAATATTGTCATACATACAAACAATGAATTATTAAACAGCAGAATTTGTTTGTTAATTTTGTGAAAAACTAAAAAAAAACTTGTGAAAAACTTTTAACTAAACATTTATTGCATTTTGTCTTGATTTAACCCTTTGATTTTATCTACAATTACTGTTTGTTCAAAAACATTAGTTGCTATGATTAATAAAAACAACAGTTAGGCCATTTAAAATATGCTATATCACTCTATATAACTGTATAATTTACATATATATTATAATTGTTCAAAAGTTATCTTGAGCAAAAGAACATTGTTCACGAGTAAATATGTGATAAAACTGATGGATCCCAGCAGCCTCAGCAGAGGTTCATGGATAAGAAACATAAACATTATTGTTTAATTCATACCTCACTGAACCGTTGGTGAGGAGTGAGGCCAGCAGACTTCCGCTCCATGACGCCAAACCACAATAAGACAAACTCAGGGAACGTATTTGACTGGCCCCCAAACCTCCGCTCAGCAGACCTTTCAACCCCTCTTCACCCATGCTGAGAGACAGAATAGAGAAACCATTGAAATACTTTAAAGATTACATTCAATATACTGTGTGAAATGTGAGGTGGAAGAACTTTGTACAAGTTAATTTAAGATTAAAGACTATATGTTTACATTTACTGTTTTACTTTATTATCATTGTGCCACCACAATAATTCAATGATCTTATTGGTGGTTGCCAGGGTGTGGCATACGGTAGTGGCAAGTCTGTTACCCTAAATATGAACACAATAGCAGTAAAGCAGTATTTATTTGCAATATAGTAATAGCCTTAGTAAATACCACTAATATAATGATTAAACCATAATTCTCAAAGAAACAGAGTATAAGCAAACATGAGAAATCTGTTAGAAAGGAGTTTTACAGCAGTAACAAGAGGTGATAGGGGTTTTCATCTATGCATTTAACCATGCTTCTACACACATCGGTAAATCACATGTCCACTCACCATGTGTAGTCCAGGCAGAGTGTGGTGAGGTAGCTGCTTTTCACAGCTTTTCCAAATCTTTCCAGACACCAGTCATTAAGTTTACAATTCAGTAACTCCAGTGATCTGACGGGATAAACTGTCCGCCCCCCTCTCTCCAAAAGAACACACTGTCAAAACAACACACACATTTTCAGTTCATTTACATGTATTAGTGACTCTCAGGGCCAATATTACAGAAATAATACTTGAGGGTAAGATTTCCTGCTGACAAAGATGCTTGTTTTGAACCTTTCTTAAATACAAACTAGGTTAACCGATAAATAAATAGATTAAATACAACACTTAAAAATATTAATATTCTCATTATTTAGTGGGTGCAAACCTTTTGGAAGAAATTGCCTGAATGCATGTTAATGTTGTGTTTTTTTCACCAGACTAAGGAATAATGTCAGTTCACATGTATTATAATTATCTTGATTTTAGCAGTTATGTGTTTAATATTAAACTTGATTTAATAGAAAAAAAAAAACTTATCTGTCACCCCACTGACTGTTTGGATCTCTCTTTTTGTGTGTGAAGGGCTTTTAAAACCTCATTTTTGTATTTTAAGTGGCCAGACAGGGATATGTTTGGAAAACACATGGAAGTAAGGAAAATCTATCTTTCTACAGACCAGATAAAGCCCTGTGATGGACTACCCACCTGCCCAGAGTGTTTCAGTGTATGCTGGGATAGCCTCTAGCCCTCTATGTAACCCTAAGCAATTTAGAAAAATGATGGATAGATGAAAACCAGAATATTTTAAAGACATAACAAGGGCCTCTTTTTAATGGGGTCTGGTAAGCACCCACCTAGCAACAGTCCTAGCAACCACTCATAACATCCTATAGCATTGTGGCCATAACGAATTCACATGATGCCAACATTAGTATCACTGAGATCAAAGATGTGGTGCTAGACGGGTTACAAAAAACAACTGACCATGTTGCTTCTAAGTAACTGTGAGTAAAAAACACACATCTAGCTTATACTGTATGAATCGCCCATGAAACATTATTGTATACATTAGTCATGTACAGAAGGAACATCAGCATAGTAAAAATAAAACTCTCAAGTGCTTATTATCATAACCATCTGACCGGCAGATATAAATCTGTGGATGCGTCACATTTATATGTTAGAACAGCCTCCACACACCTTTTAAGTTCAGAACTTCAATTGCGTGCTTATCCAGTGTACTGTTTTCATTATGTCCATTGTCCGCAGGACTAGAAAATATGGCAGTAATTTTCACAGCATCAAAGCTGTTCTGGGAGTAAATCTCAGTTTTAATTGGACAGATTGTTCCGATTTATAAGAGCTGAAGTGTGAACATGATGCTCCTGTAGGTGCCTTATATGGGTGTGTGTGGCCAAACTGTGAATGTCAGGAAGCCATAACACGCACAACTGATGATGCGATGTGCCTGAGGACAGCAGTTTCTAAGCCATAGAACAATGATATATACACCATGTTTTTGACTTTTTGCAGCTGATTAGTAGCTTGAGTGTATTTGTTCAAGGCCTTTAGTACATTAAATACACATGTACAAACGATACACTTACTGAACAGTTTGGGTTATTGTAAAATAAAAATAATAGATTGTGTTAAATTGCATGTCATCAGGTGACTTTTAATGTAGAAGAAGTCAAGCACAGTTTAGAATAAAAAAGACTGTGTAAATAGTAGGGTTATATGTTTTAACACTTGTTTTAAGCTTGCATATGACCATTTGACTACCAGTAAAAAGTAGCTAACCCATGTGTTAGACATAAACATACAATCCGTTCAATATGTATATAACTGTGGAAAAGGCATGAACCTCTTTATCCCCAAACCTAAACACATGGTATTGAGAAAATAGCCTCACTTGAGCAAAATTTTAAACCTTAAGGCCTTATGTAAAATAAAAATGTGTTATGGTACAAGTGAGTTTTAAAATAAAAGGTTAACCAAAGAAGCAGGAGTTGACAGGTCTCCATGCTCTATATGCATCAAAATCTTTAAGCCGTGTCATATCAGACCTCCCAAGTTTATCTCATGTTGCAGCAGCAGTTACAAGCCTCTTAATGCTGGAAAAATGTGTAACCTTATAGTTAAGATTTCTGGTAATGGCCGCTGTGTATTTCCAGATTTTAATTATCCTTCCTGGGTTTGACAACCAGCCATAGCCTCCAAGGTATTGCGGTTGTAACTAGAAGTACAGGCCAGTTGTTGACTGCCAGTGGCCTTCCTGAATGAAAGGAGAGCGCTGCAACTGTGACAATTAGACATTTATGTCCAAAGCAGAACAGATGTGTCTCTGACATTTATTGACAAGACATATGGCAAAAGTTAATTGTACATTGTCTTTATTTTTTTTTATAAAATTCATAATAAAATTATAAAATTTAATTCCATTGTAACTTTTATATTGAGAAAAATGTGATTGACTTATGTGAAAAGAATAGAAAGTGAGATGTTTTTGCCAGATATGATAACCCATACCTGAAATGTGACCTCTGCATTTAACCCATCACTGGTGAGGAGTGAACACATACTGCAAGTCATGAACACACACACCCAGAGCAGAGGGCAGCTATCACTGCAGCGTCCAGGTAGCAATCGCGGGTTAGGTGTCTTGCTCAAATGCAGTTCAGTTGCTACCTGTCGGCACTGGAATCAAACCAGCAACCTACTGATTAAGTCCATCTCACTAACCTGTACACCACAACTGCCCCAGTTGTGTAAAAGATGTGAACAGGAGAGAAAGAAAGAAAGAAATGCAGATGCTTGTAAATGTAAAGCAAAAATCTTTTGCAATAAAATGCCAAGATGAATGAAAAAATTCAGCGTTTCATTCTGAAACGTAAATTAGTTGTAATTCAAAGATGACTTGATCCAGTGTTCTGATAAAATGTCATTAGGTTGGGCCATTACTGTTTGCAGACAAAATCAATGACTTTTTGTGTTTGCATATAACCCTTTGGTCTGTTCAACAAAGCCAGTTACAATGGAAAGATAACCTAGAGCAAACTATTTTTTTGGTCTTAAGGAGGTGTTGATCAGAGGATAATATGCCACATGTCTAAACTGCTGTAGAAAAGGTTTTATTCTAGGAAAAAGGTTGAAATTGGAGAAGCTGTGAGCAAAATAGGATGTAATAAAGTCACTACCCATAACAGTCCCTATAACATTTTTCCTATAACAAGTTTCACCTTTTTCCCTGCTGTCCACTCACAGTGAGGGGTTAGGTGATTGGAAAGGAAAAATATCACACAATCAATATACTAATAATAATCATTACATCTTGTACAATGGACCAAACAACAATGGAGTTTTATTTAATATAGCTGATCTCCGACTAATCGTGTCTTTGTCTAATGACATCCCCCATAATTGCCTATAGTAGAGGTATCTAAACAAGGTCTATAGATCAAAGCTGCATATATTAGTTTAGACCCTGAGTGAAGCACACCTGAACTAGCTAATCAATAAGGCTCCTAGAAAAATGCAGGCAGGTGAGTTGAAGAAGGCTGGAACTGAACTCTGCAGGTCTATGGATCTCCAGGTAGATTTATTTTGAGACCCCTGTTATGTAATATGTCAAAAATCAGCATGCAGGCAATACCTGGGTGGTCTACTGCTTTGGACAATTGATGTCAATGGAATATACAAATGGTTAAAACATCAAGACAATTAAGTAAAATGGTATCAGTACACACCAGCTCAACTATGTCTTTTTGCTTGAGGGACAGATTCCAGATGTGTAGCTCTTCCATGTGTGTGTAACGCTCATCTCGTAAAGCCATTATGAAAGGCTGAAGGCTTGGCAAAACTGTGTCTGATGGCCTGCAATCTGGAAATGACAGCGTAATCTACAACAGAAAAAGAGGGGCAGGAATAACAGTAACAGGCGTACAGACATTTGCATTAACTAACTGGAAAAGAGTTCGTGGACTAATAAGTGAATGTCATGAATCTGTAAAGAACATTTCACCCCAAAATCTAAGCGAAGAAAATGAAAAAGTACAATAAAGCAATCCCCCATACACAATAACACAATGGAAAAAAATGTAATACAAACATAAATGTGCTACTGTTATACAAAAATAATAAAATAATGCATAAATTATTTTATCTGGATTGTAGATATACATTATACATTATATATGTTTCACTGGAAATAAATTATTAAGTTAAATCCTACTCCTAGAGTTAGGCATTTATCAGTTAACCTTTTCATTTCACTCCGTAATACCTGTTTGAGGGGCTCTTGTTTGTTCATGTGTAGGTTGATGTCGTTTTGGAGAACAGTGCAAGGGCAGCTGTCAGTCTGCAAACAGTGAGTCTCATATCTTCTCCAGAGCGCGCGGAGCTGCTTCACGACATCACTGTCGGCTGCTCCGGGCTGACCTGCCTGTGCCTTTCGCATTACAATACCTCGCCAAATACCTCACTGATCAAGAGTTTATTAAATACGGGTGTTGAAGAAATGTTAATACTTCTTCAACTTCTTTGGGTTGCCTAAGTATACTGACGCGCTTTGTCTGTTGCTATAACAACAGTAACGCGAATACAATCCTGCCACAGGCCAATCACAACACCAAACTTGTGTCCTGGGTTTCACATATCACATACCATAGTTCATCACATACCATAGTTCTTCACACGGTCTATTTAATATAATCGTATTATATAATACACTTTTGGCCAATCGTCAATTATTTTGTTCATTTCAGGAATTAAGTAATAATGAATCGTATCAGTCCAATAACACAACCAACATGTTTAAGAAAATATGTTGCACAACTAAGTATTAGCTCGACACAATCAAACAATGTGGTTAGTTTTATAAAATACAGTGACCCATCTCCAGTAAATAAAATATCCACTCAAATACTATTTAATGAAAGATAGCACATGCGCCGTTGGCGGCCGGTCAATAGGGGTCAACATATCTTTTAATATAATTTAATGGCATTTAGACTAAATTGTCCAACCGCTGATGAAGATAGTATGTGTTGCACAATGCAACAGATGTTATTCTTAGTAAACAAGCCTCTTAGTAAAACAAGTCTCCCTCACAATAAACAAGTTTTTAACAGACATTGTCTTGTTTCATAACAGCCTACAGAATATCGGTTTTGCCAAATGGTTTGCATTAAGCGTGACTGGATATGCACATTTTTAAATATGCCTGCTGCCATAAGCCATAGTTTGGATGGATCAATACCACATAAAGCGCACAAGAGGTACAGGATACAAATAAAATGAAATAAAAACAGAGCAGAAAGTTCACTGGTGAAAAACCTTTTGTGCTTTCCACCTATAGCCAAACCACAGAAAATAATTCCCCTGTACTCTCATAAACACCTAACTCACATTCAATCCCGTAAATGCAAAATCCTTTTATCCAAGGTGGCCATATTGCTTGAAATGGGTTGAAATAACTATCACCTACCACTCTCTGGCTTTTAATTTGGCTGATATGCATTTGTGCAGCCCACAGTAGAACATCTATATAATATGATGGTTATTGCTTGGAAGGGATAATTTAAGGAATCATCCAGGATCTTGTGGTGAACAGCAGGAGACAAGAGCCGAAAGGTCCCAAACTGAGCTGGTTAATCGGTTTCACATGAAACAGGAAATTTAAAAATTGATTACAAGCAATATTATTAATTAAATTCAACATCCATTGAAAATTGAGTTAGATTTAATCAAACAAGCTCCTTAAGAATTAGCCTTTTAAATCAAGTAAAGTGGCACAAATATAAAAAAGAGTGAAATTAAAGCAAATAGTTTTCATTGGAGCAGTGTTAATGAATACCACTTAAAGGAATTGTTTTGATTAAACAAAATAATATAGTATTATACATTTAGGATAAAATTATTAAAATGATTTAAAGTATGAATAACAGACACAAACATTAAAGATGAATTACAAACATCTGCTTTATTGCCATCAAGTCACAAAGCATTAATTAGTAATAAACATTCACTATTCTCTTATCAGGGGGATCCAGACAATCAGTGTTGTAGTTTGTAATGTCGTATTATGTCACACCTTGTCGTTGTGTTATATTTACAGACTTTATGGCTCCAAAAAAGACACATTTGTAACACCTGGACAGCAGAGGGAGCCCAAGCCCCATGACTGTCTATCTGCTCCCTCTGCTTACTCGTTGGTAACTTCCTGTTTGCTGACTATATAACAGCATGCCAGCAAACATGAAGTTGCGATGTGTTGTATTCCCTTTTGCTTGTTTTGCCCTTTTTCTTTGTGGTTCTTCGTGGTTTGCTGTGTTCCCTGTGGTTTTGTGTGTTTTTGCTCTTCGTGGTTTTGACCCTGGACTGTTTATTGGATTTCATGTTTGCTGCCTGCCCCGGCCCCTGCTTTGTGTTTTGGATTGTTGATTTTTGGATAGCCCCTTTGATTACCTGTCTGCCTTTGGAAAATGCCTCAGTACAATAAAATTAAGAAAACCCAGCATTTGGGTCCACCTCCTGTCTCTCAGCAAAACAGCCATTTTGTGAAAGAACACATCACCTCACCAGGACCCAGCGGGTTATCCAAGTAGCATGTGGTTAGTTTTATAAAAATGGGCGGCCATCCCGAGTCCATACCCGTCATAGCCGTCCATCCCGAGTCAGCACCCGTCATGGCCGCCCATCCTGAGTCAGCACCCGTCATGGCCGCCCATCCTGAGTCTCCTGTCGCTCCAGTGTCCAGTCCAAGTGCAGCTGTTCTCCCTGAGCCAAGCGCAGCTGTTCTCCCTGAGCCAAGTGCAGCTGTTCTTCCTGAGCCAAGCGCAGCTCTCTCCGGGCACTCTGGCCTCTCCAGGCTCTCTCGCCTCTCAAGTCAGTATCAGTAAGAAGTTTATTTTCTAAATGCCATAGGAAATAACATTTCTTAGAATTAAGGTGCAATTAGGAATGTTTCGCTGAATGAATACATTAATTAATTGCTATTATTAGTTCTGCTTAATCAGAGAGAACATCTATGTATATACCTTCTACATAATTTGTATAATTGATTACAGTTAATTATACTTATTATTACCTTTGAGCTAAAGCTCAAATTCCCTTGTTTCAGCGGAAGATAGTGTTTTAAACAACGCTTTCTAAACCGGCTGACACGCTACACATGTTTGCTGCCTGCCCGACCCCCTGCTTTGTGTTTTGGATTGTTGATTTTTGGATTGCCCCTTTGATTACCTGTCTGCCTTTGGAAAATGCCTCGGTACAATAAAATTAAGAGAACCCAGCATTTGGGTCCACCTCCTGTCTCTCAGCAAAACAGCCATTTTGTGCAACATTAGTACATTTCACATTTCAACCAGATCGCCATGTCAGGTCCTCACAGATTCCGTTCACAGTTCAGCCATTAATCAGTGTAAAACATGATTTCCAACAATTTATGAGCAACACGTTAGTTTGAACAAACAGAAACAACTCGTGACGTAGAATATAACATTACACCAAGCCTACACCGTCGCGAGCGGCGCGGCACGACGTGTCCAGTGTAGTCAGACTTTGTGTGTGTCCTGTGTCAGTACACATACACACGACAAATGTGTGTATGTGTGCTGACTGCGGCCGTTTTCCGTCAGTTAAGATAGTAATCTACAAAACAAACTGGCCACCGTTTACATTACATGAATGAAGCAGCTTACCCGACCACTAGCAATTTTTAAATGATGCCTACATTACTTAAATAACATTTCTTAACTTTGTGAAATTGAAAAATAACAGCGAGCCACCTCGCCTCCAAGATATTAGTGGGAAAGTCCAGCGCAGGCGCGTCTCCTGCTCATGAACGCATGTAAATTGAAAACAACTCATTTTCATCATTTTGTATTATTCAATATTCTGTCTGTTTGGAATTTTTCTGTCTGTTTGGAACTAAATCCTTAACAACAGAGGTGAGTAGATTTTAAATTTTAATTTAAAATTTTTATTTTAAAAAATCAACAAAAAACAAGAAATTAATTTTGTTAAATACAGTTTACATATTACATTTAATGAAATCTACAGACCCACAGAATGACTTTTTACAGTGTAATGGAAGCTAATGGAATATTTAAAATCATTAAATTTCTATCAGAAAGATTCAGGTGGCAAGTGTACATATGAACAATAATACATATTTATTATATAAATAACAGTAATCAGCAAATTGTAGCAAACAGATAAATGAAAACTTTCTTTGGTGTAGGTCTCATCCATGAACTATCCATCCAGAAAGTTTCAGATTCCAGCTGTTCCTGCCTAAAGATGAACACAGGGGTGGAGCCTGTCTCTGGAAGGGACATGAAGGGTGAATGCCAGCATTAAAATCTGTAAACACAAATGTTAACAGATTAAACACTTAAATTATTATTGAAAACCATTAATTATCACAAAACTAATCACAAACAACTAGGAAAGAACTAAACATTTACTGGTTAAAAACGTGCACTGATTGTTGCTGATTGTGTGGCTGCATTGCTTTTGTACATGTTGCCTTTAGCATAAACCAGATACATATTTCACATCCTGATTCTTCACAGTAGACTTTATTTGTACTTTAATAACACTGCGTTGGTGTTTTGTGTCTAAGTTGTTTTGAGAGGGCATTTGTGGACAGACAGAAACATAGAATAGAAGAGTTGTTATATATTGCTCTCTGTTCATTGAGGTCGGGGTTATGTTATTAAGAGTATTATGAAAATATGCAGAAGGGAAACTTTACACCAACAATGAGAACGATAGAAATTGAAAAAAAATGAAAAAAATGAAGACAGATTGTGTTTACACAGCAAGTGTACTTTCAAGTACTTTTGCATTTTGCTTTTGACCTTTTAAGGCTTAAGTAATTTATCTTGTCTGTTAGGTCACTTCAAAAGACATCCAGACCTTACTGTTTTAGGGTGAATGCTTTGATTGTATTTGAGTGTTTTAGAGATAATTTTAACAAAACAATGACAAAATGCCAGAATCTTTTTTTGCAAAAATGTAAGAAAAAGTTAGATTTAGTTTCTTTCTTTGTATCGGTAACATAGCAACAATGCTGGAACCGTCAGAAAACTGTTTGATGTTATCCTGAAACTGATCTCTGATTAAATTTCCAAACTGCCCTCCAGTGGATGAACTGAATCAGCAAGCAAAGATTGTGGTAAACAAGCATTTTTAAACAAGCAGTTTATAAAGCTAAACTCTGTTCTTAGTTGTTATGTTGGTAAATCCATACACTGCAGCACATAGATCATTGCTCTAGGGAAAAAAAAGAGCATTTAAAACCAAAAACAAATAAAATATGGCATAAAATAGTGTAGCTGATTAAATTTAATGGTCTCATTTAATGGAAAATAGAAGAATGAGTTAAACTACAGAAATAATTTATAGCCTGGCAGGAATGTGACTTTTAAATTAATCCCAGCTAGAAAACTATTTGCTCCACTCTTAACACCACAACTAATTCAGATATGCTTGCAAAAAACAACACCCTTACATGCTGTTTGTTTTATAGCAGTCAGTGAAATAAATTTGTTCAAACTTCCACACTCAGAGACATAGATAGATACTTTAAAGAACATCTAGGTTGTTTAAAATAATCACTTAAGTCTTAAACAAGTTATTACACCACCTTCATGTGCTTATCATAACATAATTCATTGATTTATTTAATGAATGTTTTGATTAAGTTTTTATAGTTTTACAGGGGATTTTGTTGCATGTCTGTAATGTAATGGTAGCCATAAATTTAGTATGTTATAACATTAAATATTTCAGTTTGAAAAAAACCTTACAAGTAAAGTGGTTTTGTATTTATGCTTCAGACTGTTTAAAACTAGTTTAAACTAGTTAAACTGTTTTGAATCAAAATATTTTGTAAATTCAAACTAAAATGTCATCATACAACAGTTGGTTGTTATAACATTATATAACATTTAGTTACATCAGGTCCATAATCAACTATAGTTAATTAAAATAATAATAAATAAAATAATAAATAAATAGTATAATGGCAGATACCATAATCTGTACTCCATGTTACAACACGCCTTGTTATAGGGTAAATATGTTTTAAATTAGCCTTGGTCAATAATTTTCAGAAAAGTATAATCAAAAGCCATGATCACTCTTAAATGTTTACTTGTTCCAGCAGGAGTCAAATTCAGCACCATGGCCGTCTGTGATTGCACGACTGTGAATTCCCTGAAGAGCGCCAGTGGCAGGAGTATAAAAGCACCAGCTGTTGTAGTGGAGCTCAGTCAGATCAGCGAACAGAGTTGTGCGGATATAAAATTTATAGAGAGATGCAGTCAACTCCACAGGAAACACAGAACAGGCACACCGCCACTCCTCCACTCATCACAGGTAAGAGGGACATTTACAATGGTATTTTAAACTGTGGTAAACTCATCATAAAACAAATATAATTAGAGAGATGCTTCAAAATACAAAACTCTTATGCAAAATATATGTATAGATTTATATATGAAAATATATTTATATAAATATGCAAGATTGTATGAGGAAATAAAGCATGTTTATCTGCTTTGTGTTAGTACATAGTCAAATTAAAGCCAATTTAAAGTTAAAGGTTGATATTGCTGATAAGACTTAAACTACTGTTTAAGGGAGTTTGCCAGTTGCTGTCCTATAGCTTGACCAACTGACATGTGCACATGCCTTTTTAAGACCAATTCTCTTCTTCAAACTGTTGAGTTAGACAGTTCAAGAAAGTTCATTTCTTCAGTTCATCATTTTCAGTTCAGTTCATCTTTTCAGAAGTAGCTAAAACTACATCTAGTTTAATTAAGTGTTTCTCATTAGCATTTCATTTGACAAACATGACATAAGAAAGACTGTGTGTAGACTTATAGTGTATATAGAGTTTACTACTATTCTAAACATGTGTAAAGCTTATTTAATATTAACTTAATTTAGTAAAACATACTAAACATTTGACTTGTAGTGTTTGTTAGAGCAAGAATATGCCTCTTTATACTCTCAGAAGAAGTGAGAGATCAATGGTAGACATTAGTGGTAATTATTAGCTATATTGAGCCAAAGTGAAGAAAGCCAACAAAAAACTCTGCAGGTGGGAATAAGTAGATAAACGAAGAGTTTTTCCTGTGGAAACTGAGTTTGTTTCAGAAGCAGATGTTCAGATGATAATCAGATGTTTAGAACTGGTTCACCATTCAAAACAGATGTGGGTGGCACATGGGTTCATGTGCCAGAGAACATAAAGACTCAAACATAATCTTATATGTCTTGTTTATTTGTGTTTTAGCAGGTTTGTAATGCTCTCAGTTCTTTTAATGCAGTGATTGATCTCTGTCTGGCAGATGCTGTTATGATGAGGAGGAAAAGAACTCTGTGGCTGGTTTCAGGAATGTTAGGTCTGTCCCTCCTCATGGTTGTGTTGGGCATCTACATCAGCACACGCACTGAGAGCGTCAGCATCACAGGATACACCTCAGGTGTTATTGTAAGGGACATCATTACCATCATAATCACCTTTATGGAGTCAAATGATTGGGGTTTATTGTAGTACGGAAAAATCACTGGGACTGCTGATAATAGTTTTTTAGATTGCTTAATAGTTTCTTAGTTACTAGTTTAACTAAAATACTTACACTGGGTTTATTCAAATTTTAGTAATTTTAATAATAATTGTGATTCATTGCCACCTAGCTCAGAAAATGTATTTATATGTCTCCATCATCTCCAAATAATCCAAATGTTATATATTTATAAGAAAATAGTCATTTGAAGTTGGCTCCTTGTCATGACGAGCACAAACAGTGGGTGAGTGGGTCCCTCACTCCCTGAACAACCTAGGCCAAATTCACTACCCTCCGCACTACTCAACTCATACAAAATAGACAGAGACAACTCCAAATAAACACCTTTCCAAAAATAATTTCCATGCGAAAACCACAGTCTCTGCAATAGCAAAAGAATGACAGCTTTATCTGTAATACAATTTAGAAATGCGGTTTTACTCAAGTTGTTTTGACTCTTTTCAGCCAAATCTCTCCCTTTAATGGCATGTTATAAATGATTGTATAGATCAGCCTGCGCTCAAAGATACCATTTCATCAACATCAATTGTTGTATATGGACCATTGTACCAGAATTTAAAATAACAAAATAACAATATCAAAATTTCAGTCATTGCCAAGGAAAGTATAAATTCTAGTTTGCGGTATAAATTCTAGTTTGCCATAAATCAGTCAAATAGCATTTAATCATCTTTTGGAAAATTAGGAACATTTGTGTGTGGTGGGGGTTCATGGTTTGGTTTGTTTAATTTTCTTGATTTTTGACATGTGGTTAGGGCCTGCACACTAATGTCTTCTGCATGCTAGTTTTGTAGATGGTTAAATCATGGGGAACATAGTCATGTAATGCAGTTTTTTGTTTTGTGGAACACAGGACACAGCTGCTGTAATGCTTTTAACTATTGCTATATACAGTATAGCCATTAAAGTAGTCCATACAACCTGTGCAGTGCATTTCTTCTGAAAACAGTAAATGGGGTAGCCAGTACAAATATTCGCCAAATAGAAACTTTTTTCCTCTGATCAACACAACAAAACAATTAATGAGAATTTCATACAAGACTCTCTACTCATACTATTTCAGGAGCATATATTACATGATTTTTTATTAGCCAAATTGTGAACCAAAGCACAATTTACAGAACTCCCACAATACTCCCCAATGCAATGTGCCTGACCTACCATGTGTAGTGTGACACAAGTAATTTCAGCCACTAATTTGAACATCTCTGTCTGAATTATTATTTGATCAGGCCGACTTTCCACTGGGATTTTCTTGTCTTTTTAGCTTTATAAAACCACAGAGGAAATGTTACACATCATTTCACTTGAAATGAATTGAAGCCTTGATAATGAATCCCAGTTCATTTTGTGGTATTCTGCCAGTTTTTCTGTCTTTTTATATTCACATTTGTTTTCTTCTGATTGTAGCTGGCATTTGGATCATTCTTGGGTGTTCTTGGACTCTGCCTGGAGGAAAACCGCAAAAAGCTGGTAGATATAACCATAGAAAAAAAGTTTTTCACTTCCTGTTATGTGTTCTTTTGCCATGGTGCTTTCTAGTTATGTTTCCCAAGCCTGTGTACTCTCTTTTCCTCTTGCTTCACTATTCTGATAATATTATGATCTTACACTTTCAATTAAAGCTGCAATCTATAACTTGCCACTCTTTCATCTCTAACATCTCTGTTTGAAACATAAAATTGCAATTTACATTTCTTTATGTATGTTAAAGTCAAATTAAATTAACTTGACACTTCATGGGAATTAGAATCAACAGTTCATATGATAAATTATTAAGCTTATATTTGCAAATAAGGTAAAAAGGTTATGTGCATGCTCAATTACTGCTATTTATAATAATAAAACACATACTGAGTGACAGGTGTGTTAAATGATGTGAGATGAAGATAAAGAAAGTAAAAAGTGGTTGGTCATGTGACCTCAGTTGGGCAGACATGAGGCAATAATTTATTGCTATATTTTTTGGAATTCACTCTGCAACATAATGTGACTGAAATATTCCTCATATGCATGAACAGAGATTCACATTCTGCACCCCCACCCCACATTTAACTTTAATAATGCATTTAGGTTTTCTATTTCAAGAGTAAAAAAACATATAAATGGTCTAGTTGTCAAACCTGACAAGCCCTGAGGTCCAGACCACAGTATTTGCTGTGAGTTTCAAGATAATTCATCACACATTATTTCTGGTTTTTATCTCCAGAGCTGTTGGGAATAGCAGAATCTATTCCTCTGACCTTTCTCTGTTACTGCAGAGCACACACACGGCATGTGCTGTACTCATGCCCAGTGTTCATGGCTGGCTTTAACTTAAACTACACTTTCTCATCAACTGGATTTCTATTCTGAGAGCCTTTTGTATTTAGTGCAGTTAATTACATTACTGTTGTAATGTTATTTCTTCCTGCAAGACCTGTGAATATTGTAATCATAATTGTAATTATAATTTTCATAATTTTATTGTGTTTGTTACCAAATAGAAGCTGATGTTACTGTATATAATGGATGTAAACAATGATTTAAACAAAACCTGCTTTCCTGTAGTTCACCTCAATTAGCAACGCCAAAGTCAGGAGTTCAATTCTCAGGGATTGCATGTACTCACAAAAAATGTATAGCTTTAAATAATTAAAATAAGGTTTGACAAAAGTGTCTACCAAATATCTAAAAGTTGAACAGGTTTATCATTAAGAATTATTAGTAATAAAGGAGTCAGTTAGGAATAGATTTGTCTAATATTTTCCTTCATCATCACCTCTAGTAAGATAATTAATTTGCGACAAAAAACAAATAAAATGAAGGATTGTCATATGACAAAATTGAAGAAGAACCCAGATACATACTGTTTGTTAACTGTCCAAAACAAAGTATAACAATTCTAGAGAGTAGATGAGAAAAAAACATTCTGTACAGAAGGAATCAACATTGAGAAAAACATTGAGAAAACAATGAGCTATCCAAATCCAGATGGTTTGACATGGTTATTGGTTTATGCCCTTAGGATATATTATTTTTAGATCTGTTAGTTATATCTGTTGTCTTTGGATTAGCATTTACCCTAGTAATTGCTTCTCGCATTGCTGTGTCAAAACTCAAGTGGAATTTTTGCCAAATTGATGTACTGTGTCATGCATATTGCATACAGAAATGTGAAGGGCCTCCCTAAAATGACAAGCTCCAATCAGATTGGCTGAGTTTATGCAATAAGCACAACCATTTTATAAAGGATTGCAGGCTTTAACAATTAACACTTTAGAGAAGAACAAGTTTGCCAAAGTTTGTGGTTGGTGACTTAAAATATTAAAACGAAACTATGTTGTGAGTAAACAAGAGATCTGCAAGGGTTTCCTGTCTGGATTTAACCCTTTATGTACACGTCATCTGCTTTGGACTATGCTGTTGTCTCTGGTTTAGTCCAGACGTTATGTGTATATTGTGTTTGTTGTATTGCTTTAGTACTGCCTTATATGTCACAACTCCAGATCGCAAGTAAAAAGCTTGAGACACTTGGAGGTTATTCTTGGGGTACCATCAGCCAATCAGTGCTGTCATGACATCATTTTACTGTGGCTCTGCAATGATTAGCCACATGACATTTGTGACTTACATTATCACTCAGTAATGACCTGGCTGTAGAACTGTAACACCCACCCATGTTTGGACTGTCTTGTTGGTTTGTCCTATGCTTGTCCTTATATGGAGTTCCTGTCCTTGTTTAGTTTGATTTGTCTCACCTGTTTGTAGTTTATGTTCATTCGTTTTTTTTATAAGTTGTTTCCTGTTGGTTAGTTATTGTATTGTAATGTTGCGTTACCTGTTCTTACCTGTTTCATTGGAGTATTTTTGCTCTTGTAAGTATGTATGACTTTAGATAATTTACAAATTTAAGATGAGCCATGCGATGAGAAGCTTTGAGAGGGCTAATCGTTTAATAGTAATTTTATGTAATTCTGGAGGTTGAAAGCATTTGTCCCCATTCACTTTCATTGTTCCATGAAAAAGAACAGTGTGAACATTTAGCCGATGATTTCAGGATGATAAACTTAAGTTTTAACTACAAGGTATAAGAGAAATGGTGGACACAGACACAGTATTTGTTCCAGAGATATAAACACAAAGGATCACTTATGGTCCCTATATATCCAGTGTTATGTTTCCACTATGGCATAATTTCTTGCAAAACTTAATCCAGCAAACTTCTGATCTCCTGCCCTGAACCACAATGCCACAGAACACCTTGCCACGCCACTAACACTTGGCTTTAGAATTCAGTGCCTTGGAGCAGATAAGAAAGGCAAACAAGATGTTTTGTATTCAGGAGGGTGACTGGAATGGAAAGGGGCCTTTATCACAAATAGCAGTTCGAATGAGTATGTAATTATGTCTTATGGCTTGGCTAAATCTCCTTTGGTTTTCCATGCCTCTGACAATAAGATACTTAAAAGCATAATTTAATGGGTCTTTCTTTTTGTTGATGATAATCTTGTTTACATACCCTTGACATGTCCAACTGTTCCTTATCCAGCAGGTGTTACATGAAAAGCCATTATTCAAAAGCAGTACTATAAAAACTGTAACTGGTGTACCCTAAATATTGATGGCTAAACAAAGATGGCTGTGATGTTTGTGCTGCTGTTAAGAAAAGCCAGTCCAGATGCTGTCTAGACAGCTGTCAATGTAGTTTAGCTTATCAGGTTTTGATGTAGTTTGGCGTATCATCTATTTTGATCTCATCTAGATAAAGAATTTTTAACATTCGCAGACACTTTTTTGCTTCACAAAATGTTCTTTGTAGTGGAAAAAGTACTTTGAGGAAAAAATGAAATGGTTCCCAACTGAATGGCTTAATGGTTCTCTGAAGAACCAGAAGTTTGTGAATGGGCCTTTGTATTGAATGTTTTATATTAAAGCAACATTATCATCCATAATTTTATACCCTTATTCAATGTAAAATGATAAACAAAAATAATAATTGAAATAATTAAATAATTAAAATAAAATAGTGAAAGTGGTGATATTTATGTACAGGTCCTTCTCAGAAAATTAGCATATTGTGATAAAGTTCATTATTTTCTGTAATGTATGGATAAACATTAGACTTTCATATATTTTAGATTCATTACACACAACTGAAGTAGTTCAAGCCTTTTTTGTTGTTTTAATATTGATGATTGATGGCATACAGCTCATGAAAACCCAAAATTCCTATCTCAAAAAATTAGCACATTTCATCCGACCAATAAAAGAAAAATGTTTGTAATACAAAAAAAGTCAGCCTTCAAATAATTATGTTCAGTTATGCACTCAATACTTGGTGGGGAATCCTTTTGCAGAAATGACTGCTTCAATGTGGCGTGGCGTGGAGGCAATCAGCCTGTGGCACTGCTGAGGTGTTATGGAGGCCCAGGATGCTTTGATAGCGGTGAGTGTTGGGTCGTGCGTCTCTCAACTTTTTCTTCACAATATCCCACAGATTCTCTATGGGGTTTATGTCAGGAGAGTTGGCGGGCCAATTGAGCACAGTAATACCATGGTCAGTAAACCATTTAACAGTGGTTTTGGCACTGTGAGCAGGTGCCAGGTCGTGCTGAAAAATGAAACCTTCACCTCCATAAAGCTTTTCAGCAGATGGAAGCATGAAGTGCTCCAAAATCTCCTAATAGCTAGCTGCATTGACCCTGCCCTTGATAAAACACAGTGGACCAACACCAGCAGCTGACATGGCACCCCAGACCATCACTGATTGTGGGTACTTGACACTCTTCCCAGTCTTCCTCCAGACAATGCAAAATTTGCTTTCATCCGAAAAAAGTACTTTGGACCACTGAGCAACAGTCCAGTGCTGCTTCTCTGTAGCCCAGGTCGCTTCTGCCGCTGTTTCTGGTTCAAAAGTGGCTTGATCTGGGGAATGTGGCACCTGTAGCCCATTTCCTGCACACGCCTGTACACGGTGGCTCTGGATGTTTCAACTCCAGACTCAGTCCACTGCTTCCGCAGGTCCCCCAAGGTCTGGAATCGGTCCCTCTCCACAATCTTCCTCAGGGTCCGGTCACCTCTTCTCGTTGTGCAGCGTTTTCTGCCACACTTTTTCCTTCCCACAGACTTCCCACTGAGGTGCCTTG